>CM069863.1:16570691-16810691 GCA_036172795.1 Pelodytes ibericus | reverse complement strand
GGGTTAGCTAAAAATAATATGAAGAGTACCCATGTAATCGCATTTAAAAAGCTGTCCTTTCAGTATGTAGACAAGAGTTGGAACGATAGGCATGCTGGATTTTTACAGTGCATCTGCAGTTCACTTGTCAGTTCAATTTTACTGAATGGCCACATAATGAAAATGTCTATCTCTGAAAGAGAGTATGGTAAAACTCTCTATAAAGACACATTCCACTCATATACACTCACAGAAAATATACATGCACAAAGATACTAACATACACATAAAATACTTTTTAATGTGTGTGATTTACATTAATACAAGTTTAATCTATTTTGCCTGTATGTGACCACAGATTTATTTAATTTTTTTGATCACTCCACTGGTTTGTCAATTGTGTACTTTTTAACATGGTGTTTTGTCATTGTAAAAAAAAAAATGTGAATAATAATTTTACTTTACCAACGTTAACATTCATAGACTAAATTATATTTCACCCTTGATTTAGAATTGGAATTACTCGTGTAATGTATTTTTTTTATTATGGACTATTTTGTGAATTTTTATTATATTTGTAAACCATTTTAAAGCAATTTTATATATCTGTTTAAATCAGTTAGTTTTTATCTTAAACTCATAGTCACTTCTAAATTTTAATATTCCACTTGTGAAATTAAGAAAATTCAAATCTCTTTGTACAGTTTAATTTGTCATTTACCAACAATAGTTCCTGCCAGTCTGCCTGTACATTTGTTTTAAATTTTTTTTACAAAGATGCACAAAAAGTTTTATAATTCTTGAATTCAGTACATTTTAATAGAATACACCCAGTTGTATTTTAACTTTAATGAATATCTAAAGGTGAACCTGATTTTTAAGAGACATTACTTTTGCAACTAAATTGTATGACTGTATACATTAAAATAAGGAGCATCAATTCTAATATATAATATTAATTAACAACCACAATAATTAAATTAAACATTAGATTATTTTTTCTTGAAATACATTTACATCCAGATTGGTGTAACATTGGTCTTTTTGGAGACAGAAAGAAACGAAAGTGTAAAAAAATGTAATTTATTATTAAGCACACTTATTTTTATAAATATATTTATTACATTAGCTAAGACATAAATTCACACATGTTCACAAATATATATATATATATATATATATATATATATATATATATAGCTCTAATATATGTGTGAATAATAATATATATTTTATATATTAAGTAATAACAATATTGACAATATTTTAATTTCAGTTATGCAGTCTTAAAATAATTCACATTCCTGTTTGTTACAATTTTAGATGCTTTTTTTTTAAAAGTAGAAACAAATACAATAATTCCTGGTTTTGTTGTGTCAGGATACACTGAGCTGTTCATCCTCATTCATTTTCAAAATCATAATAATGTTCTTGCTGACTTAAGTGAAGGATACATTTTGCTTTTATTTGCTCCAAATAATCGTGGGAAAGATGTCACCTTGGTCTAGTAATTTCCTTTTTTTTTTTTTTTTTGTTGTTTTTGGAAATCCGTGCTCAAAAAGTTTACTAATATATTTTTAAATTCTTCCTCTGTACTGTGATTCAGACAAATTAGGGAAATCTTCTAGGGCTCAACAGATGTGAAGCATGCACATTTTCAGCACTTTTTAATCTGTCTTGTTTGTGATAAGGTCCTCATTAAAGAGGACTTGGTATCAATTCACTGGTTCAGAGAAGGGATCTTATCAAATTCCTAAAGCTTTGGGTCAGGCAACCCCAAGACATCTGGCCAACCGACTATAGAGCTTTTATAGTAGAAGTTGTCAAGGTCACTAGAAAACTCCATCCAGCCAAAGTGGATGTAAAAAAAACAAGGGTCTGTATTCATAAAAGAGGGGGTTATAAGGAACTGACAAGGGAATTTCTCAAAATTCAGATGAATTGGGGAATTTTCCCAACTTGGTTAAGTTTGAAACTTCCTTGTCGGTTCCATTTTTCTTTAATATGTCTTTGTAATTACATCTCAATAAAACGCTTTTTATATAATATTGAAGGAAGCTCAGTTAAAAACGATAAATCGCTTAATACCTCAAGATCATGTTATAATAATCATTTATATAATAATCTAATTTAATATATTTAATTTTTGTTATAAATTAAGCAACTGTATAAAATATGGAAAATGAAAATAGTACAAAATGAATACGGAAAAATTGTACATTTGAGTAGCAAACGTGGTGTAACATTCAAAAGACATAAAATCGTATAAGAATAAAAAAAAAAAAATAATATTGTATTTACATGGCAACGGTACATTGCTGGTATGTACAAACTATATTTTATTAGAAAATTAAGCACTATTACTTTTGTTATAATAATATTGCAATGGGTATGATTGCCAATTATTAGTATGCACAAATTTTGAATATAACAAAAAAATCAATTTTTTTACAATGATCGAATTATTAAAGTCAAAAGCACACCATTCGCACATTTATGAAAATATATTTTAAAGCAAATTAAATCAAACCTTTTAATAATACAAAAAATTATTACAGCAATGTAAATTTAAACTTCCTCCCCTAGTGACCTGCTGTTATTCTGATTTATTCAAAATATTTTTAATATATATTATTGAATTAAACTAAAATTCGGTCACAAATGCTAAACCTAAGAAAAACATCTGGTTTTATTTTTCATAAAAACAGGACAATAAGCAAATTATTATTTTATTTTTAATCTACATCATGTTTCACTCTAGGACATTTAGGGAATAATATAAAATAATGTTTTGACAGATTGATAAAGACTGATTACAATCCTCAGGGGAGGGGGGGGGGGGGCTTTTATAATTAATAGGGGGAAAAAAGGAGCCGTAACTAAGGCTCCAGGTATGAACTGGGTGCTGCAATTGATGTGGATATCGATTGGAGAATATTTTGTTGAATATTAGGGATTTAGGATTATAGTTACCAAAAATAAGGCAATTCTGGTTCAAAGTGCTAAGTGAAATTAACTGAAGCATCCCAATAACATGTACCTGCCACAAGAGTAGCACTTTGCACCACAACTGCATCAATGTGCCTTTGAATACATGACCTTTATAAGAGAGTAGAGTTTGTCTTAAAGAGAAAGAAAAGGGTGGCATCATGAATGTAACGGAACGACTACCCAAGACCATTAGCGCCTCTGCCGTTGTGTGAAATCCCCTCCTTAGCCCCCGTTTCAAGCTCAGCGTCCACCCAGCAAGTCTTTATGGAACCTTGCTCTTTGTAAACAGGTAATTTAAATACAGTAAGACACAATCTAATTAACCATAGCACCTTCAGATACAGACTACAAGAGACAATAAACACAAGACAGTAAACTCTAGTGCTGAAATGTTTACTTATCTAATCATAAACATTTAATACCATTGCAAACACTACTTGGAAAGCTCTTCCTGGGCAGAAAGTCTTGCTGCACTGAATGGGTGCCTCTGTACAGGGCAAAGGCCCTGGGTAGTGACAGACTCTTGGGGCTTTGGGAACAGGGGACAACATTGGGCCCAATCGAGCTAGTCAATAATAAATCCATGACACACAGCTCCTTTGGGAGTCGGTGGTTTTTGACCCACAGATGGACTTTATAAATGGGTGAAAAACTGGGGGAGAATATAGAAAATAATATGAGTGAAATGAGGGAGAAAAAAAGGTGAAAAATATACAAAACTTTGGATGACATTTAACACATCCGAGAGTATATTAACAATAAAAAACAATGTGTAGCAGAAACATATAAAGGTAACCATTAAAGCTGACTTTAGGAACAGGGTCATAATAAATATTAATAAACATATTAATTAATTTTGACATAATTTATTTATACATTTATAAGTCAACAAAGCATATTTTTTTATTAGCTCTTTAATTATAAACTTGCCATGAATTATAATAAAAAAAACTTAGCATTAGCTGCACATGTGTACAAATCATTACCTACAGTACTGCTTTAAAGAATGTATAGTTCATGTAACTGAGAAAGGCAGAGCCTATCAATAGTATAAAGAAAATAATACTTTATAATTACATTTAGCTTTGTAGCTAGTCTGTTTAGCTTGCAGAAAGTGCTTGTCTCAAGCCAAGATTAATGGAACAAAGTCAATCCTAGGTCAGTATAAAAGCTGACTCAATTTGTTTGGTAGAAGTACAGTGACGTTTTTTATGTTTTAAAAGTGGTTTTCCATTCAGGGGATGATGCAAGGGTTAACATCAGATAAAAATAGCTTTTATTAATAACAATACGAATGAACTTTTATCTACTGTATGGGGACAACACAGAGACAGGAAGTATAATTTAAAATACACAGTTATAGCTTGAAAATGAAGAGGAATATCTAATGGATATATATTTGTCAAATTTATATTTATTAATTATTTTTTAAAAATAAGTTTTCACATATGGCAAGGGGTTTAAAAACATTGTAGAATGAAGTATTTTTTTTAGATAAAGAGGGATTTTTCGAGCTAGATACTATCTGAGGTTTGTTCGTTCTGTTAAATAAATAGTATAACTACTATTTTTAAATATTGATGGTAGTAGTAGATTGACTAATTAGACTTACAGGAGAGAAGGCAACTGGACTGAAGGCATTCAATTCAGAGTCTGGGACAGAAAACAGAAAATATTCTGAATGAACTCCTGTGAAATTGAATAACTACAATCCTTTCGTCCTTAAAACTCCCCCCCCCCCCCTGTTTTGTTACTTGTACCCCAAGCAGCCTCCCCTCTCAACCTTCTGAATGGCAACAGTTTTCTTGCTATAACCTGAAATTGGTCATACCTTAACTCCTCCCACTTCAGATTCCAGGCATACAGCTGTATGTTCAGCCATTGTTACATACAGCCATGCTGAAGGTATAATATATGGGTGTTCAGAGGTAAATAAGTTAATGCAAATATTACACATAGAGTTAACATTTTAGATACTGTTATGCATTAAAAAACAACATGAAATTCTGGTGTGCTCGGGGGTAGGTCAGTAGAGTTTGCAAACCTGATGTCTGTGAGTAAATCTAAACACATTTAGAATACTGATATCAAAATTTTAACAAACATAACTGTTTTTAAAATTACTGAACTTTAACAAGCATGGCAAACAAGGTAGGGGATTTTCAAGTTGAGTGGTCTTTAAAGGACTCTATGCTAGCATAGAAAAGCTTTGCTCTAACTAAGTGAATAGGGCATGCCATCAAAATAGGTTATTCAAGAACCATGAATTCTGATCATCTCCGAAACAGCTAGGAATATAGTAGACAAATTGGTGATTGCTTTCTGTGGCCATATTTGTTACAATGTTAAAAAAAAAATTTGATTATCGATAAGACACTATAAGCTTCTAATACACCCTACATTCTAATAATGCAGTAGATCTACTGATAGATCAAATGACACCTTCCTATCAGTGATTAAAAAATATCTTTGATGCTGAGAGGTGCGAGTAACCTCAAAGATGAACTCTTTTGCTGTCGTTGGGAGTGTAGAATATTTATGCCGGTCATTTCTTTTTTACTTTTGAGGAAAAAGCTTTCAATGAAGTCATTAGCGTTGCAGGAGCAGTATATTCGGCCACTTAATAAATAACCGATTATAACGTTAATCGCTATTTTGAGGTATAAAAACGTTGACCAAAGGGACAAAGCCTGGAGCTCAGGAATGTCGGAATACATTGAATATAATGAGAACTACTAATTACATCCACACCGGTCTAGGTACTTGATGGCTAGGAGTTCCCTGGTGGAAAAGGTTGGCGCAGTGCACTTGTGACACTTGTTACTTTCTTATTTTGGTAGGTTATAGTGCGGTGGCTTTTGATGGGACTCCGAGTTATGGCCATACACCTTCTCACCATACGCCACAGTTTCCAAATCACTCCTTCAAGCACGAAGATCCGATCAGCCAACAAACCTCTCTAGGTAACTCCTGAATGTGTTTCCAATGTTCTACAACCTTCAGGGTACAACGCGGTAACTGTTAATGAGCCTCTACATTATTTGTAATGACAGGGGTGTCTGACTTTATTTATTCTTTCTTTCTTTCTTTCTTTCTTTCCTTCCTTCCTTCCTTCCTTCCTTCCTTCCTTCCTTCCTTCCTTCCTTCCTTCCTTCCTTCCTTCCTTCCTTCTTTCTTTCTTTCTTTCTTTCTTTCTTTCTTTCTTTCTTTCTTTCTTTCTTTCTTTCTTTCTTTCTTTCTTTCTTTCCTTCCTTCCTTCCTTAATTCCTTCCTTAATTCCTTCCTTCCTTCCTTCCTTCTTTTCTTCCTTCCTTCTTTTCTTCCTTCCTTCCTTCCTTCTTTTCTTCCTTCCTTCTTTTCTTCCTTCCTTCCTTCCTTCCTTCCTTCCTTCCTTCCTTCCTTCCTTCCTTCCTTCTTTCTTTCTTTCTTTCCTTCCTTCCTTCCTTCCTTCCTTCCTTCCTTCCTTCTTTCTTTCTTTCTTTCTTTCTTTCTTTCTTTCTTTCTTTCTTTCTTTCTTTCTTTCCTTCCTTCCTTCCTTCCTTCCTTCCTTCCTTCCTTCCTTCCTTCCTTCCTTCCTTCCTTCCTTCCTTCCTTCCTTCCTTCCTTCTTTCTTTCTTTCTTTCTTTCTTTCTTTCTTTCTTTCTTTCTTTCTTTCTTTCTTTCTTTCTTTCTTTCTTTCTTTCTTTCTCTTTCTTTCTTTCTTTCCTTCCTCTTTTCCTGACTACCTGTCTTCCTCTCTCCCACCCACATTCCTTACCTTCCTTCCATTGCTTCTGCTTTTAATCTCTTTCCTCCTCCCTTTGTTTTTTCCTTCCAACCTTCAGTCTTTTCCTTCACTTATTATTTCCTTCCCTCCTTTACTCTCTTTCCTTGTTTCTTCTTTTCCCTTTCTATTGCTTCGGACTGCCTCCCTTCCCTGCTTCCATCCCTCCCTTCCCTTATTTTTTCCTCATCAAAGCTGTAGTTATTATTTGAATAGATATACCAGTCTGTTCTTGCTCTCTGTGTCTTAACTTGATTTATCTTTACCCTTAAAATGCAGTTCAGTTACCAATAGTTTTATGTTTGTTCAGTAGAACAAACTCAATAGAAACAAACAATTGACTCTAGTGCCATACAAAGAATGGCCATGTATTACATCTATTAATCGCTGACATTTCTGAAATCAGTCTTGTTTCTGAATAGACAGGCTACAAATCACTGGCGAGTATTTAGGTCCTGGCCTGGGCTTTGAGTGGGGACTTTGAGTTGTAGACAGGGGGGTAAATGAAAAGTGACATGGTGATCAGATGAATGACTTGCTCACTGTACATGTTTTTCATGCAGCAGATCAGCAGTACTCGGTCCCGCCTCCAGTTTATGGTTGTCACACACCAACAGACAGCTGTACAGGAAGCCAGGCGCTACTGCTGAGATCTCCATACAACAGGTAGGACAAAGACGACTGTCTAAGACACATACACTGTTTTGTTCTGATAAAAATGTAGAGAAAACAGCAAATGTCACAACTTTTTACATCATTTATACTCATTCTGCTTTTTTAAGAATCCAATCAGTTTTAAGAAACAAATCAGTTTGCCCCAAAGAGACAGAGTAACTTATTAGGGAGGGGCAATTATGCAAATCCAGTGTCTATAAGCCAAAATGGGTGCACACAGTGGGAGTGGATTTAAAATGGATAATTTGGCACATTGCACAGTAAAATTCAAGATGTAAGAGAGAAGATGTGAGAGACAAGATGTGATAGACAAGATGTGAGAGACAAGATGCGAGAGACAAGATGTGATAGACAAGATGTGAGAGACAAGATGCGAGAGACAAGATGTGATAGACAAGATGTAAGAGACAAGATGTGAGAGACAAGATGTGATAGACAAGATGTGATAGACAAGATGTGATAGACAAGATGCGAGAGACAAGCAAGATGTGAGAGACAAGATAGTCGCTGATTTGTGCTTGCTATAGTCCATAGACAGAGTCAGAAATAGAAAATGGCCTGAGCCAAAATTCTAAAAACGAGTAACCATGGAAACCGAAGGGGTGTTCCTGCAGACTGTTCCACTTTTAGGACATGCTCCCCATAATTGGCTGTTATAAAAACAGAATAAAGAGGATGGGGGCAAAATAGGACAAAGTCGACTGGAGATCAGTATTGGTAGGATGAGCACTTCTCTGGGGCTGTAGATTAAAGCTGTATCCACTGCAGAGGTCAAGAACTCGTATCCAATGACCGCAGTTCACCATGTAAAAAACAGATCTCCTTTGTGATTGGTGACTAGGGTTGCCACCTTTTTCACACAAAAAATACCGGCCTTGCTATTGCCTCCATAGACTTAATATTGGCAGCAAGCCATTATTTTTCCTGGCCTGCCGGTAAAACACCGGCTGGGTGGCAACCGCAGGAATCTCACCAAACTATCAAATGACGCTACAGAGTCTTACACGGTTGTCCATGGTACTGCCTTCCCACAGATTCTCACAGTAATCTTAATTAAACGGCACCCCATGATTTGCAACACACAAGAGAAGAACCTCTAAGTTAAGCCATGCAGAGCATACTTAGGGTGTCACATTCCCCCACTTTAAAAAATAAACGTTTTCTAATATTTGGAGCTGTGTATAGGAATTCATTTCCCAACTCTCTGTGAACTTGGATGCAGGCCTATATCTGACTGATAAGGCCTGTCTGGTGACTGGTACAGGCTGCACCATAAAGTCAGTAGGAAATAGTAAAGCAGATTTCCCAAGAATGACTATTCCAATCATTAATAAGATTGAGGTCATTTCCACAGCTTTCACTTTTTTTTTTTAAATATATTTTAGCTGGAATGATGCATTTTTTGGTGCGGAAAGGGTTAAGATGAGGTCATAAGGGATGTTATTGCAGGGGTGTCCGACGGGCGGCCCATATGAGAGCAAGGTGTAGCACCTCTACTAACCTTAACTACACATATACTCAGAAGTCCTGTAAATGTGCAGTTTTTTTTTTTTAATAAATAGGCTTTTCCATTAATGTTAAGTAATGAAACATTTGGTTTCTATGGATAAAAAAGCTATTCCTCACCATAATATAGCTCAGGGGTGGGGAACCTGCTGCCCCTCCAGCTGCTGATAAACTCCATCTCCCATAATGCTCTTTCAGCTAAGAGGCTGGCAGAGGAGTATGGGAATTGTAATTCCCCACCCCTTCTGTAAAAAAAAAAAAAACATTTGATGTAGCCAAAAACAGGTAGGTATTTAATGTGTCCCACTTCAGAAACAAGCATGGGGGACCTTTGGTTCATTTTAATACAATGTCTCAAAACCCCATAGTCATGGGCCAGAGACCATATCACTCTGTATTTGAGTATTTAGGTATAAACGGAGGCTGGACTACTATATAAAAGATTCATTAAAGTTAGGTGTCACTATTGTTATTTTAATCAGCCATAGCTGTAACCTTGTATATATGTGAACAAAATGTAGTAGGCCGAATCCCCTTAACTTAGTTTATCAGATTCTGAGAGTACAGCTGTACACTCATAACTGCGCTTCAGGAAAATAACCAAGGACACACCGGGTAGCCGTGACATCATGTGTACATGGGCAGTCAGTCTCCAAATCCATCCGTAGAGATGCCTGGGTGGTCTTAACTCGAGTGACTCCAAAAAATCATATTGGGCATCCTCAAGCATTTCTACACTATCCCTCTGATCATAAGAGATGCTGGGCACTCCCATCGTCGGAGAGTCATCGTGGGAGGATCAATCTCCTGGAGAAAGCTGCAAAAGGTACGTTTTTACCTACTACTCAATAAAGAGGGACTTTAGGCCAATCTAACCAAGTGCAATGGGAGAATTTTTCAGTTCCCTCTCAATTCTCTCTTTATTGAATAGACCCTTTAATGTCAGCTATAACATACTTTTAGTAGTTAGTCCCTCAAAGAGCATATAGATGCATATAAATAATTATTTGATATGTATACATCTTGAAAGACACACACACACGCACGCACACACATCTCTACAGCTAGCGTTGCTGCCAGATGCGAGACATTGTATACACTCGACACACAGATGTTGTCCAATCTCTGTTGCAGGCCTCTTTGGGAGTGCACAGGTTATCCTTGCAATATGAGTCACACTTCCAGGGTCTGCAGAGTTGGGGGAGTTTTGCTGTAGATTAAAGCTGTATCCACTGCAGAGGTCAAGAACTCGTCATCCTTACTCCACGGGCCAAAACAAACTCACAATGATCTACTACTAGGTTCTTTTTAAAGATCCCCTTACTTTTTCCTTTTATACCCCTCCAAAACTCATTAATCCCACTTTATATTTCTGGAAAAAAATATATATATCAGTGAAGAATAAGAAATTTAATTGGGATATCTGTTTAGATCCGGAGGCGCTGGACATTTATTGTAAGTATAGTAAAGTCTGCGCTCTCAGAAGTGACGCAATAGAGTAAAAAAACAAAAAACTCTTCATTAATTTAATTTATATTTCTAGTGGCGAACGACATCCATTTTGATACTTTACATTAGGAGATAGCACTGTTAGCAGTGGCAACTCATTTTTTATTAATAAATATCATTGCTAAGTAATATATTATTAGTAACAATAATTCATAATAACTACTATTGGACACATTGTTCTATTTTTTCTGCAAGATTTAGCAGGAAAAAAAACAACAAAAAATGTCAGCAATGTTTATATATATTTAAAAAGCATAAAAGGGAGCTACAGACCTTGTTAAATGAACAGAAGCACCCAAATACACCAGGTATGGATGGATAAAAAGAACTACACTTTAATAGCTAGGTGAGTCTAATTTACAATTACCATTTATTTATATACCCCCATTACAGAGCATAGAGGGGGACTGCATACTAAGTTAGACAAACAAGAACAGACTGATACATAAGTTTGAGAGCCCTGCCCGCAGAGCTTACAATCTAGAGGATCATGTTGGATAAGGAATCTTTGGATAAGGGATACTCAACCTGTACATAAATTAATTAATGGCTGTTCTAGTTGTGCAAGTTGTAAAACTGTTTGAATGCCTTTTAAAACATTTATATTTCTTACCTGTTTGTGTTCTGTGTTAAACCTGTTTATTTTGCATTATTTTATATTATTTTGTAACTTTTTGCAACAATGCAATGTTTATGGACCCAGGACATACGTGAAAAAATGAGAGAATCTCAATATATCCTTCCTGGTAAAATACTTAATAAATAAATAAGATTGAGAGTGAGGGAGATGGGTGTGACGGGTGTAGTGGAATTGAGTTTCAGTGAGGGGGCAGCTTGGGTGATGTCTGGTAGGCACACGTTGGAAGGGATGATAAGCCTAAAGGAAAGTTCAAAACAGACGCTATTCCTGAGTGCCACTTCAAAAGAGATGCAAAGAAACCATACCATAAACAAACACTTGGACTATACAATGTTACCTTGATTCTAATATTTTTTAGAATGTTTTTTCTCCCTTTGGAATTCATATCACTTTTGGTGCTGACTGTAATTAAAGGGACTCAACACTGCTTATACTGCGTGTGTAGAGAATAAAAAAATTATCTGTATATTGTATTAGCAGAAGTAAAGGCATAAATTAGGGGAAAATATATTTTTAACATGTCTGGGGTGTCTCTTATCTATGACATCACCTGTGGCAGGATATGCAAATCAACTAATTTTCAATGGGAAAAGTTTAATTTGCTTACCAAGCCACAAGGTGGTGTCAAAAGCAGGCACCACGGATACATTTAAAACACATTTTTTTTAGCAATTTAGCTAACACTATGCATGGCACTTGTCATAGAATTTTTTATCCTCTAACTTCACAATATAAACAATATTTGAGTTGACAGAGCCCCTTTAAAAGTGCTGTTCACCTTCCATGATAGTCATCTAGTCCCTCGCAGTTCTATACTATCCACCCGTCCTCTTTATCATGACCACATCATTTTTGTACAATCCCACCTCTAGGGAAAACTCTGTCCCTGCTGACCTGCCAACATTCCAGGAACTTGTCCTGGGTTGTGACAGGGGGCGGAGCCAAAAGAGGGAGAGATTTCGTGATGTCATGGAATGTTGTGTGACCTCACAAGACTGAGCACCAGCCTTCCCACTAGACGTATATGTCTAACACAACGCTATGGAATACACTGGACGAATTTGGCAGGACAGTCCCCTAAAAACATTATTGTCCCGACAAATATGAGACTGTTGGCAACTAAGTCCCTGCGAATCCAGTGTTTAAATTTTGTAATTCTGTTATTATTATTTGTGACTTACTTGTGTTAATGGAAAATATATATTTATCACTGCGGGAGAGTAAAGTGAAAGTGTTGCATTAAATAAATCTCAACAACTACTGAGCTTGGAGGAAAGATGTAACAGGGGGGATATGATAGAAACATTTAAATACATAAAGGGAATCAACACAGTAAAGGAAAAGAGTATATTTAAAAGAAGAAAAACTACCACAACTAGAGGACATAGTCTTAAATTAGAGGGGCAACGATTTAAAAGTAATATCAGGAAGTATTAATTTACTGAGAGGGTAGTGGATGTATGGAATAGCCTTCCAGCAGAAGTGGTAGAGGAAAACATGCGTGGGATAGACACAAGGCTATCCTAGCTATAAGACCGGGAACTGGGGACTAATAAAAGTACTCAAAAAAAAATTGGGGACAGACTAGATGGACCGAATGGTTCTTATCTGCCGACACATTCTATGTTTCTATGTTACTGCCTTAAAGAACAACTGTAGCAACAAATTAACTTGTGTTTAATTGAAATATCACATCATGTGTAGGCATATTACATAGAAATGCATTAAGGAAAAAATACAAATAATGTATTTTACTGAGTCCTCTCTGCTTCATATAACTCTAACGGGGCAGAATCTTGGGGGTAGATCTTTATTCACCTGCTGGAAGGTTAATGCCCCATGTTAGAGCTACTTGAAGCAACAAGGGCTCAATAAGGTGCTTTATTTGCATTCTTTCATTAAAGCATCTATAGACACCATCTACACTTGATGTAATCTTTCAATTAAGCTTGAGTTATTTTTTCCCTATAATTGTCCTTGAAACCTGCTAATGATTTCTGCAGATCAAAGTGTTCCTTTAGCCTTTGTATTTGGACTTAACTTTGTTCCACTGGGTCATTGTTATTAAGGTACAAACTGTTCCGCCCCCCTCCTCAACCCAACTCCCCCCCCCACACACAAACAAAACTCTTACAAATCACTTTATTTCTTTCTTTCTGATCTCATCCAAAACTGTCCCAGAAAAATAACTGACCTTAAAATAGGAGTAAGAACCCATTGCAAGTTCTACAGTAAAACTGTCGTCACCTCTTCAATACTGGACCCCCCCCCCCCTCTGTCAAATAGTTAGTGCGCTCCAAGACATTAACCCCATCAGTGCATTTCACACAACAATATACAGTCCAAAAAAATCACTTTTTCCGATCTGACTGCTGTTGGATTCTTTACGATAGTCACCACATATCATTGCATGAGACTAGTCTCGGCAAGTCGCAATTAGGTAGGTTTTTAATTAAAATATGTTCATCCCCTTTTGTGCTTGATGTCATAGTTGCCAACATCGGCCATGTTTCCAGGGACACATGTTTGTTCCACATGCTGCAGAAAGACCATGCAAGGTGCAGCCCGTCAGTATGTAGGATGGATATACACACAGACACAATCTAATTAATTAATCAGGGTGGAGATCTCATAAGACCTACCAAGATTAATTAATTGGATCCTGTCTGAGCGTATATGCACCCTACATACTGCCAGGCTGCTCTTTGCATGGTCTTTCTGCAGTATGTGGAACAATTAAACAATTAAATGATATATGCAAAGCAGTGTGCACTAACAGTACTCAAAGCTTGAGTGTTGTGGTGGTCAAGCCTCAAGGTGGCGCTCCTACAGTGACATCACTCAAGATCGACTCTGACATCCAGTGATGTCATTACTAAAGCGCTGCAGTGTTCACAACAAACCCGAGGGTAAAAGGTTTTTTTTTTTTAGCTTCTGCAGCCGAACGGGAGAATTTTCCCAACTCAGCAACTTTGGTCTTAAAGGGACAGTCTAGTCCCCAAACTCACTTTGTTGCAAGATGAAGATCACTGCTTGTATAGTGCACAGGCTTTTATCCCTGTGTGATTTGATGCAGGCATTCTGTATAAATCACATATTTAATATTTGGCTCAAGCCCGCCCCAGTGATTACACTGCATGTTTATTGCAGGTGCGGCAGCACTGATTATATAGACAGCGAGGATATAAAGTTTTGTTTCATTTAGTCACTTCCTGTGCTCCTGGAATTGAACACATTGTGTGGACTCTAAGTGACCTTGCTCTTGTACACAGTAGGATCTCTTAACAGTGCAACACATTGTCTGAAGACATCACTAGAGAGACCGGAAACTCCATTAATTTGAAATAAATTATTCTTATTGGTTCCTGCAGCAAAAAAAAAAGGAAATTACTTTTACTCAGCTAGTGTGGGAAGTTCTGGTTTCTTGCAAATTGCTGTAATTTCACAAGTTCATTTAGCTGTAAGTATTTGAGCAATGCAAAATGTAAAACATGCATTTTAAAGTACACTGAAAGCACATTAATATGCTCTAATATTTGGAAGGTGCATTTTGGTGCATGTTGCTTGATATGCAAATTACAAATTTTTCATCGGAAGCAGTTCATTTGCATATCAAGCCACATGGTAAAGGCATAAAGAGGAGACAATAAAGACAAATAAAAAACAAAAACAAAAAAAACATGTATCTCTTAATTTATGCATATAAACGCGAATTCCCTAATAGTGATGAACATAGCTTTATCAGTTAACCTTGAATGCTTCTGGGGCAGTGAAGAGGTTAATAATATTTGCTAAGCTTGTGACTGGTCTATGTAATACCTTGGCTGTGCTCCTTTCTTTCTAGCACAGTGAGCAGCCTCGGTGAAGAACACAGTGAGATTTGATACATTTAGATTAATGGATATCTGGAAGGAAAAAAAAAAAAAAAAAAAGATTAAATCTTGTTAAAGGTCCAGGAGGGAAAAAAAAAATTCCTAAAAAAAAATAATAATATAAAAGTAGTTAAAAATGACAGCGTCAGCTCATGTTAAAGAGAAACTCCTGCTGTAAATTTTAAGAGTTGGTATTTCTAATAAAAAAAAGAAAGAAAAAAAAAATTGAAAAGAAGAAAAAAAATTGAAAAAAATTCCAGTCTTGGAAGATATTAATTACACCCAGCGTTACAGGAAGAATTTGTGGAATTAATGGATGTCATGGCACAGACCAGCACGGAATGATGTGCAAACTGCAGGAGAACCAATTTAAATTGATATGAAGGATATTGTGCTTGAATAATACAATCCTGGACAGTGCAATGTATTACCTTGCTATTACTTGGGATCTGTACCAGATCTCATTAATGTTATTTAGCCCCATGACTATTTATTATTCCATGTTGGGCTAGCAGCTTGCAAACACAGGCAGTCAGCATTTAGCCAAAAGTGATTTTCCATTTCTTTGAGGATTATAAAATGAATGATTAGGAAAAATACCAGCTTTTAAAAAAAATAATAGAATAGTCAGGGGTTTTAAATATTACCGGTGTACCAAGCAAACACGTTATAGATCATGGCTTATTATAAAACCATGGTCTAAAAAAAACCCCCAAAAAACAAACAAATAATCTATTAAAATCATCCTTAAAAGGAGAAGTAATTGAAAAATAAAACAGTTGAATATGGAAACTCACACTTTCCCATAACTCTAAAAAAAATAATATTAATTGCATGGGCGTCTAACTATGTTGGAAATACAATTCTAATATTTCTTTGTTAGCTTGATAGGCTGATCAAGATTTTTTCTTTTTTTTAATCATTATATACGACAGCTACAAAAACACTCAACAAGCAGAATATGATGCATATGCTATCATGATTTTTGAGACTGCTCCCCTTGCCACTTCAACCAATTTTGCAGATTTTGTGAACGATGCCCTAGCAATTACAGCATCGACTTTTTGGCATCCATGGAGCTCTGTCAGCTGCCTCATGTTGCTTTGAAAACTCATATATAAAAGTGCTAATTGTCAGATCTCTTATTGTTGACCCATATATCCTGTTGCATGGGCTAATATGACTCATTATTACAATGCTTTTGTAATTGTTACTGCAAAGGAACATTCTTATGACATATAGTGCTTCCATTATTTTGTCCACCCCTTGTATGTACCAAATACATTTTTTTTTTTTTTTTTACCTCAGTTAAATAGTTCTTAAGTCACCATTTATGTCAGTATGCACTTCCCCTGACTAGGATAAAACTAAAAATATGACTAATTCTGTGAGACACACAAAATCAAGTCATATTTACTGCTACCTCCATGAGGCCTTTAATGATATAAAATTCAAAGTTATTGCTGTGAATTAGCAATGAAATGACTTGTAATGTAAAATAAATGATCACCAGATGCTTACTCCATCTGGGCTACTGGAATTGTGGGATTTGCTTCAACAATCCCTTCCAGAAGTCGAGATTTGTTGGGTTCACCTAGAATTGATCTCCCTCGGTGATGTTTTCTCCAAATTTCTCTATAGCTACAACGAGATGTCAAATTAAACTATCTGACTCTGACAGAAGAACATAAACAACAGGCGTAAAAACAATGTGGACCATAAAGCCGAAGAGTAGGCAAGTGCCTCCGGAAATGCTAAATATTACTCCAAATATTCCAGGGTGACTACACAACTGTGAATCAAATAAATGGCACTCCACAATCCTTTCTGGCACAAGGTGCTTTAATTAGGAAGAAAAGCCGACGACTGCACACACTTCCAATGATTAAGCGTAGTAGTATGCCAAACACGTAAGGCCCCTTCGTGATGCTAGGACGTTCTTTGACGTTCAGGCACTTGCAGCGGGATCCTACTTGTCAGATGAGACCACTTTGAACACCAGCTACAAAAGCGAGCACCAGCTACATTTCACTAAATAGCGCCATACCCAAACCCGGCTCCGTGACATCACACGTGACGTCCAGATTTAGCGATCTTTTGACAGGGACCCACAGGCTCTATTAAGACCCTGATCGGGTCTCTGCCATAGTGTTCCTGGCTATCACCTTGTGATCGGTGACCAGGAGCAAATCGTGACGCTTTGGTGCTTGCGTCATCTGGGACGCAAGCACCATGCTTCACGAAGGGGTTAAAGCACCTTGTACCAGAAAGGATGGTGGCTAATTTTTGATTGATTTATTATCCTTTTAATGGATTGGAGTGCCCACTTATCTATCATTCACGGTGTAAAGTGTTCTACCTTTCATGTCTTGCCAGCATGTAGAGCCCATAGCACTTTGAGTACAATTTTGGGACTGAACAGTGAGCTGTGCCCAAAGAAAATACAAACCAGGTTGGTTGGACCAAAATAGAGAGTTTTTACTCAATACTTAATTTCAAAACTTCAGGTGCTTGTTTCTTTAAAGAGGGAGCAAATCCCCCCCCCCAAAAAAAATATTTTTATATGGCAGGAGGCCACCTGTGCTTTATTTAAACTGTCTTTTAAATGTTAAACTGATTGTACATTGTTCAAAAGACAATGGGGGTCATGTCTAAACACGGCGCACATGCCAATTGCGCCACATACTGCCGCAGTCATTGTGTGTGCCAATGTATAAAGCAGACTCACGGGAGTCTGCGTTATCTACGGTGAATGCATAGATTTAGGTCGAGTCGGCATTCGTTGCGGTGGTGCAGCCTATGTTGAAAAGAAAAATAATCAGACGTCTGATTTGTGTCGGGGGGACCTCCGCCAAACACAGTATAACGGAGGTCCTTCTCTCCCTCTCTGCAAAGTGTCGGGAATGATAAAAAAGTACAATCACCGTTATACAGTGCGTTTTTGTTTTTTTTTATATATAAAACTCCCGACACTTTGCAGTGTGGCCATTTTTTTTTTTTACCTGACCCCCAATGTCCCCAGTCTTTGCAAAAGCAAAATGTCGTACTGTTTGATGGGAGAGACTAAATAAAGAGCAGGAAAGGGTCTATATAAACATGTTTCTACATTTTTGAGGCCGATTATTGCATTACTAGTTATCTATTATCATTTTTATTATTAAATCATTACTTCTTCTAGTATTTTATAATGACAGACGTACACCCATTTTTAAGCAATAACTATAACTTTGATATTACCTATCAGTATAGACCTTAGCTTAGCTCTCTGCCCATAGGCATTAAGCATCTTACTTACAATGTAAAACTATAACTCTATGTACATATTCGTTCTCGTATTTACTAATCTACGGATGCCTTCAGCGATCCTAAGGTTTCACGACTGGGAAAAGATGGTGAATAACAGAGGATGATAAACAAATAGCATAATGGTGTTATTATATGAAAGTATCATATCAGTATTTTTGCCGTAATAATATCTGATACTATATTTGCCCTTTGCAGAATTCTTAAAAAATATAGTCACGTTGTAATACAAAATGTATCAACGTTACATGTGTTCACAAATGCCACACTATCAGGACAGTCACTATCATCAGGGTTTGCTTGGGCTAAGGTAACTCTAACAGATCAGAATCTCAGAATCTAAAATTGCATGTTCTGTACAAGGCTTTTGACTCGTGACTACCTACAGCATTAGTAAATGAAGAGAAATTATTGTTTTAAAAAAAAAATATATTATTTCACTCTTGTCGGTGAAGAGTTTTTTTGGGGGAGTGTTCAGGAAGTGTACATTAAATGGTTTGTAGATTTTTATGTGGCATTTTTAATGAAAATCCATAAATTCATGGATGCTTTGAGGGCTTCAGGGCCTAGTCACTAAACTGTCAACTGTGCTGAACTATCAGGGAGAATTGCAAAGATCATCTTTATCCAGTTCTTATTAATAGGTAAGTTTTGCGTCTTCTCAATCAAATAAAAAGAAACAAATTTGTCTTTTAATTTTTTCTCTCTCAACTTCATACAAAGTTTAAATGATTTACATCTGTTGCTGTGGCAACGGGCTTACCTAAGCCCTCCTTCCTGTGTTCCATCATGCCACACAGAGTTGGCTGAAGCCACACCCACTGCATTGAGTTAATCGGAGAGAGGCTGATTCCACTGCAACAGCCAATGACAATATTGTCTTAGAGGGTAGAATGAATATTGCTGTGGAGGGAGGCAGTCCCACCTCCTGTGTACTCCTTCTCAGTGATGCCACTGAATTTAGAAGCCCTGGTAAAATGATTTTCAATGCTAATCTACAGGAAAACTTAAATTGCTGAGTGGGGATGATAGGTAAGTTGGAAAATGCTTCCAATTTTGCTAATCTGACTTGGTTTTTGCAATTCCTCTCTCAGTTTACCATAGTTCACTTCTTAGTGGATAGATCTCAAACTGTTTGCCCAGCATCTGTGATATATTTTAGTGTGATCAGTGTCAATTTAGCTGCTTATTTTACTTAGTAAGTAACAGATAACGCACCGTAGTGCTGCTGTCTGAATGCATTGTGCGGAAATAGTACTAACTAGGACTGTTTTGCAACAGTGATAATCTCTACCAAATGACCTCGCAACTGGAGTGCATGACATGGAATCAGATGAATTTGGGATCTTCACTGAAGAGGTAAACTTCTTTTCATTTATTTTTTGATTTTTTTTTTTTAATACTGGGATATTCTACTATCAATCAGGGATAACAAACAGGCAGTGGTTCGGCTGTTGTTGACCTAAGACTCCTATAATTCTAGACCCTGAGAGCCAGGGGAGCTGTCTTAAAGATTCAAATTCTGATGGCTCCCCCTGGACAATATTGAAAAAAATCTCCAGCTTTCCTGTCTTTTCAACTCTGGTATTAATGGCAGGGTTCACTCAGACTTTCATCCTTTCTCGGTCAAAAAAATGAGTACCATCAAGCTGGGCAATAATAATAATAATAATATACACAAAACAAATGAATCCTGCCCTTTTTAAAAACTTTCAGGTGTAGGACGTTTTCTACATAGCCCCCATTCTATCAAATACTTGCTGTTACAATCTTAGTACTTTTTCTTCAGCACTACGTCTAATGTAGCACAGGCTCCAAAAAAAAAGGAAAACGGTGGAGTTGGAGAAGGACGTAGGTGGAGGGATACCATAAGTGGACTGGGGTAGAGAGGGGAAGAAAAGGTCAATTAATGACCTCCACTCAGCTGGTATTTTAACAGCAAACTGGTTAAAAATAGATGTCATGCCAATGCTAAGTCTATGAAGACAATTGCATGGATCGTATATCTTTTAAGAAAAGGTGGCTACCCTAGTAGAGAGTGATACCATGATATGGAGAGGATGAGCTTGTATTATAATAACTAGTATTTAGATAGCGCCTTTCTCCCATTGGACTACCCACGATGCACACCCACGACATGACCCATAACCCACGTTGCACACCAAGGACCTGCCCCATCACCCCATTTACATGCCTCTATCACCCCATTACATACACATTGCCAATATTATTTGCCCTTAATATTCCCCAGCTCATTTGCCCAATAATATGCCCCAGCCAATTTGTCCAATAATATGCAAGTATTATTTGCCATTAATAAGTCACACCCAATTTTCCCAATAATATGCCGCCCCCCAAAATTTGCCGCCCTAGGCATCCGCCTAGGATGCCTCGCGGTAAATACAGGACTGCTCAAAGCGCCTTTTAGCACACACTCTCCGAATTAACCGAATCTGCAACTGAATTACCCAATCAATGGTACTCATTGATCAACCTTGGAAGGATGAAGGGCTGAGTTGACCCAGCCATGATTTGAACCTGTGACCTTGAGGTTTGAACAGGCTCTGTAGTCAGGGAATTTAACCAACTGAGCTATAGAAAGGGGAAACAAAACTATAATGGGATACTGATATTTGTAAAGTGGCATTGAAAAGGGGGCTGGAAAGATGAGAGGAAAAAAGGGAGTTAGCGCTTTAAAAAAGTCCATCAACCTCAGTTAAAGTACGAATACCTTATAACCTCACTTAGAAATCTTTGGTTAATCCCTGTGGCTAATGTATCACACAATAATATGCTCCCAAAATTCTTTATCTTTTTTTATGTTTTATCATGGGGATAAGAGAGCGGAAACATATCAGTCTTGACCAGGATCCAAACCATGAACTTAATGATGAGGATGTGAGTTTATCTGAAGGTATAACCTCTAGTAAAAGGACACACTAGAAATATTAGAGAGGATGTTACAAATGGCATGTTACACATCCAAAAGTTCACAGGCTGAGTGTAACAAAAAGAATCTGGCCTGACCAGGCATTGAGGATTAAAAAAAAAAAAAAAAAAGAATATAGAAAAAGCTACACAAATGATCTATGCTGTTTAAAAAAAAAAAAGGAAAATGGTAAAAAAAATGATGAAAGGTTTTGTATATTCTTTTTAAGGCTAAAGTTGGAAAATCTGTGGAAAATCAACCCTAGACATAGCCTCATCTTTGAGACATAGAGCCAAAATATTTATCTGTCTTGCTTGGCTAAGAATTGCAATGCACAGCTCTGTATTTCTGATATCAGTGCTCATAAACATAAGCTTTCACCCTTTTTTTCCCCCAAAGTGATTTACATCTGTAAAATACATGGACTGTTAAAAAAAAAAAAAAAAATGTCTACAGTCTTTCTGCTCTTTAGTTTAAAGCAAGCGTTCTCTGTACAAGTGAGCAAGAACCATGCTCGCTCTGGGCAAATTGTATATTTTTTCAACACTAGGTTGAGGGGTAGGTGGAGTTACCAATAGGGGGGTCATTTTTTGGGAGATGTTTCCAGTGGTCTTGGTTATCTGGTTCTGTGTTTAAAGTTCACAGGCTCCTGGGCAAACCTGTTATACAACAGATTGCGAGCTTGTGCAATCTACAGCAAACGGCAAGCTCTTGTGTAGTGGAATCTGGTATTGCGAGCTTGCAATATTTTTTGGGACACGCTAACCTCCTTTTATTCCCCTATGCCTGTGACAATTCATTAGTTGACTACTGGGCAAACTACGGTACAAATAAGCCTTGTGCTTAGTATGTAGAGTTTATTGTAAATAAACTGTTATTCAATATTTGGATATTTTTCTTTTTGACACCAAATCATGCCACTTCCCTACTTGTTAATAAATCCATTAATTTTTCTGAGGATCGAGACATTCACATCTTAGTTTAGCACATAACTACAGGGGATTGAATTTGTAACAAGGCCCAATGTTCTATACACCCTGCATTCCTTTTCATAGTGGCCAGTGAGTGAGAGCAGGACACTGCCAGTTACTGGCAGCGCTGGGTAATTATGTCATATTGTCAGAAGGAGAAAGGAATAGGGGCTAATCTTCAAAAGTAACACCCCATGCAACACTCCACAGTGAGAACCATGACGAGATTGACACCTGACGCATTTTGCGACTTCTCACATGTTTATAGAAAAGCTTCATTCACATATGAAAAAATCCCATGTGCAATTGTGTTGGGTTATTCCTAACAGGCACTCAAATAACCAAGCACTCATTACATTACCTTTTTTTTAATGTTGTACTTGTGTTTAAAATATGTAAAATGTACTTGTTTTTACAAATGACAGTTTTCCTGTGTATCTTACACTGAAAATAATGTCACGGGGGCTTTGTATATTGACTGACATCCAATAAAGAGGTCTTGGAGAGATACAGCAACAGCAATGAAGCAGCAGCCTTAGGCGATGCGCCTCACGCGTTTCTCGCTCACAAGTATTGCTTGATCATGGGCACCAGCTAGTAGGGGCAGCCTAGTTGGCCTAGGCAGAAATACAACACCGGGTACTATGTTAGGCAGTCCCAAAGTATACAGGTGTGTCAGGGCCTTTACCAGGTCAGGTCGGAGTTTCAGTGCAGGGATAGTGGAGGTGTCTGGTTGCCTGTTATTTATTGTGCAGGTTGAGAACAGATATAGAAACAAAGAGATGGGGATTGGAATAAGGACTGAAGGAGAGACAAAAGGGACTTTTAGCAAAGGACTGCAGACTAGGACTAGACACCCTTGAGAGAGTGACTAGGGAGGAACACACTTGAGAGGGTGACTAGGGAGGAACAACCTGGAGAGGATAACAAGGGAGGAACCCCCTTGAGAGGGTGAGGAATGAGCAAGGTAGCTAAGCAGGAGGAACACCCTTGAGAGAGTGAGGACTGAGCAGGGTGGCTAGGGAGGAGGAACACCCTTGAGAGGGTGAGGACTGAGCAGGGTGGCTAGGGAGGAGGAACACCCTTTAGAGGGTGAGGACTGAGCAGGGTGGCTAGGGAGGAGGAACACCCTTGAGAGGGTGAGGACTGAGCAGGGTAGCTAAGCAGGAGGAACACCCTTGAGAGGGTGAGGACTGAGTAGGGTGGCTAGGCAGGAGTAACACCCTTGAGAGGGTGAGGACTGAGTAGGGTGGCTAGGCAGGAGTAACACCCTTGAGAGGGTGAGGACTGAGTAGGGTGGATAGGCAGGAGGAACACCCATGAGAGCGTGAGGACTGAGCAGGAGTGACTGTAAGGGAGCAACTTAGCTGAATAAATCTTGGTGTAGTCAGACGGTCTCAGGAGATGCTGAAAATCATCCACTGAGCTGGTTGAGCCACTCAGGTTCAGTTTTCCAGTTCCTGGACAGGGTCACAATTCAAATAAGCTTTATGCAGAGGATCAGGAACAGAAAAACAGCTCTCAGAAGTCAGGCATCCAACTTCAATGCAAAAGTCCTGTTTGCCAGAAACTGCAGCTATTTAACCTGGGTGTGATGCAAAAGGTAATGAGCCCACCTGACACCAAACAGAGGGGAAGAAATACAAGCAAAGTAAGGTAGGGAGACCTCTAGAGGAGGCAGGAGGTATATACGCACATAAATGATGACTTTTAAATGCATGAGTCAGAAGGTCGGTGAAGGAACCTGACAAGGTGTGGCTCGCCTAAGTGTATGCCAGCGCCAATTATTACATGTCTGTGCAGTGACGGACTCTCAAATCTCTGTCTAACTCAATTCTGCTAATATACTAATAGATAATAACTTTCCTTTCCAGATGCATTATGAGTCGTCCTGTGTTTTATGTAATTTTCTGAGGTTTTATGATATGACACATATCCATAGGATTTATCTTTTTTTTTATTTTTGCATTGGATATAATACTTTAAAAATATAATAACAAAAAAGCTAAAATACATGACATAAAAATAATGCAGATGTTCATGTCTCTAATGATCCTCCCCTCATAAGCTTAGTAAACTGTGTGGTAAGTTTTCAATTTAAGCCCACTAACCTTATCAGTGTAAATGTACTCTTCAATAGCACAGGTTGGTTTAAGGGGAAAAAATCCCTTCCCTTCTGACACTGTGTTGCGACATCTTTGCCAGGCATACTGCCTCTGATGCTCAAGGCCTCCTAGGTAATGCTTGCCATCATCCTACATGTTGGCCCATGTAGACAGTACACAATAAGACATTTGAAATGTACCAATGTGGAGGAATGTTGTGAGGGGGAAGGATGTTTAATTTGGTGGCATAGCACAAGGGGACTGATATGGAGGAGTTGGAGAAGAACTGAGGTGGAGGGATGGCGTAAGAGGAATGATGGCGAGGGTGGTAGAAGAGGTCAGTTATTGAAGAGAGAGGAGTGAGCTCTAGAAATTTGAAGGACCCAAAGATATGGGAGGAATGACCTAGAGGGTGAGAAGCTTTAAGGGGCACAGCTGACATCATGATATGGGTGCAGGAAAGGCCATTGAGTAAAATGGGAAAACTAAATTTGGAATAATGAGAGACCGGCATTTGGAGAGTCTCATCGAAAAGCGTATTGGGAAAAAGCACTTTAAAAACTTTAACAGCTTGGCCATCAGTCTCATGAGCGTTCCCTATCACCGGTCTAACATCTGAGTCAAACGTGGTTTCAAACCACTTCTCTACACAGTGTGAGTAATCAGTAATCTACAGCTCTGCTGTGTTACCTCCTTTGCTGACGTGAACTTATGTAGCATTAGAGAGATTCCAAAAGAAAGAATGTAGTAACATCCTGAGGTTTGCCGTAATTATTCTTATAGAAAACAAATACGTGATTAACAGAAAACATACTTTGTTAGTAATCGGTTTCAGTTTAATAGATTATGTTATCCATTATAAAGATGTATTATTTAGTAAATACATTGACGGTATAACTTTATTAAACGTGCGTGATGGGTGTAAAGAGCAATTGTACGGCAAAGTTTTAAGGGTGGAGCACCAAGGTACTAAGGGTTCTAATCAGCAGGAACATCTAGAACCTTGACCCAACATGGGCACTTATACATAATCCCTTTTGTTCAGATAACGCCAATATGCTGTTTTTATAAGTGTGTATAGTTTTTTCTGGAAAATAAAAATCCAAAATGGCCACCTCCACAATTAATTTAAAAAAAATATACATAAATTTCAGTGATAATCACAGCTAAATTTGTTTGGATTGGATTAAAATGCTATTAATGTCTGCAAAATTATTTAACTGTAAGAAATGTTGGCGTACCCTCACCAGGCATAAATGATAACACATGTGTTAATGTAGGTACGGGATTTCTCTCTCTTGTAATTACAGTCATGCCGCATCTTATGAAAATGACAGTCATGGAACCCCAATGTTATACAGTTGTGGGGGTCAGTATAGAATACACACACATGGAGTATTCAGAGGTATACAAGTAAGTAAAGAGCCAGAGATTATAATATGTGTCATATGTGTATCAGTGTTAATGTTTCTGCATAAAATAAACATTTTTCTTTACACTATGCATTAATCATGAACTATTAATTCTGTTAGGTCAGGTAGAAGAGTAATATCAATGGATAAAGCTGCCATTATTTATTCTCATACACGCCAGTTCCAGAAGACAATGGCAAATGGCCTTATTTCTATCAATGTTCTTTTTGTCAATTAAACTCAATGCTTAAAATATTGAGGAGCAGAGGGACTGCTGCCAGGAATCAGCTTTCTCTAGCATGATATGAAAGCTTGTAACAATAACAACAGAACATAAAATGCGTTGGAAGGTCAGGCTCTCGGTTGGATTGTAGCAGTTAGAAAACAATGAATGGAAAGCCAGTGAATAGACAGGAAGCTGGAGGTTTTATTTGCATACAGCAGGGACGCTGGAAGAAAGGACAATATAAATAGATAAATGAAGGGGTTACTCATGCATTATGCATGGGTGTCTGGAGTCACTTGCCCCCTTTGGAAGCTATTGCTGCCACCATTTTACTGATGATATATTCAGAGCAAAGGGATAGGGTCTGTTCCTCTTGGATTGTATGAGCACTCCCTTGTCTCCCCACTTGCCCTGCATTGGTCCATTTAGTGTCTTGTGACATCCCAAATACTCTGACTTAAACAGGCGAACGGGATTCATGGGCCAAGAGCAGGCAGATTCTGTGCCTATTCAAGAGACCCCTCATTGGACCACCAGGGCCCAAGCCACAATGAGGCAATTGGGAGAGAGGGCAAATATTACATATTTTGGAGGGAGCAGAAGGATGGGGCATGGGTATCATCTTCCTGTGGATGCCCATGGCACTCAAGCTGCATTGAGCAGCAGGTGGCAGACTGTACAATGCTAGTCATTCTGTACTTTTAATTTAAGTGGAAATGTGTTTCTTCCAGGATGTAAGACGAGTACCTGGAGTGACTCCAGCAATAGTCAGATCAGCAACAGAAACAAATGAAAAAAGACCCTTTATGTGTGCTTATCCCGGATGCAACAAGAGATACTTCAAACTGTCCCATTTGCAGATGCACAGCAGGAAACATACAGGTGAGAAATCAATAGTATTGAATAGAAAGTATATATCTCACCATGACTAATGGCCCAAGTACCTGTGAATGGGATAAATCTACCCAGAGAAACCATTCCAAGCTTGAAATTCAGATTTTAAATGCAGTTTGTCTTTTTTACACAAAGGTGAGAAGCCGTACCAGTGTGACTTTAAAGACTGCGAAAGGAGATTCTCTCGGTCAGACCAGCTCAAACGGCACCAGCGAAGGCACACAGGTTTGTAAAATGTAACACTAGTCGCATGTTTTTGTATTGTTAAAGTGTCGGTCTAGTCTGAAGAGAGTCATGGCAACACATCACATAAGCATGCGCCACATATGTACCCAGCATACAGGGCCACCATCAGAAATTGTGGGTCCCCTCCAGACTATTGCACACCCAGGACATGCCCCAGCCAGCACTCATTTTGCATCCACAGGACCTGCCCCATCACCCACATTGCACACCCAGGATATGCCTTAACACCCATATTGCATTCACAGGACCTGCCCCATCACCCACATTGAACACCCAGGATATGCCTCAACACCCATATTGCATCCACAGGACCTGTCCCATCACCCACATTGCGCACCCAGGACATGTCCCATCACCACATTGCACACCCAGAACTTACCCAGCACCCCAGGACATGTCCCCTTACCCACAATGCACAGGCAGGACTTCCTCCAGCGAGCACCCAAAGCTCCCTGGGTTCTAGTGGCAGAAAGCATGTTGTCTGTGCACTGTCTAGCCACACAGACATCATACCATGCTCCCCCTCTGGCTCCCTGCGTGGTCTGAGAGAGCCTGGGCAGTGCACAGAGTCCATGCGGCCAGTTTGCCACGCAGAGGGCTGGCAAGGTGATCTTCTGTACTCCCCAGCCAGTGCCTCTGCTGGCAAGCTTTTTTATAGAAGGTTTTTATCCTTAAGGGGTGCTGGAGCGGGCGCCTCAGGGCAGTCGGGCCCATGACAGGTGTATCGTCCCTTCACCCCATGATGGTGGACCTGCATACATACAACCAGTGTCAGCTCTGTACATGCCATAGACCATCCCCTTTAAATTAAACAGGAGAAGGGAGGTTGTAGGATATTCTGCATATTTTGTAATTGTAATATGTGTGTATCATAAAGTGCTAATTTCTTTAGATTCAGACCTTAAAACATAACTATCTTTTTTTCCTCTTCAGGTGTAAAACCCTTTCAGTGTAAAAATTGCCAGAGAAAATTTTCTCGCTCTGACCACTTGAAGACACACACCAGGACACATACAGGTAAAACAAGTGCGTAAACCTTTCTTCACATTCATTTTTTCACCTTTTGTTTTTTACTAAAACCCACTGACGGGAAACCGTTCCTAACGCTGTATTAGAGATGGATTTACCAGTTCTCATAGGCATTGGGACATGAGACAACGCATTTCACCCTCCATTCGGGGTGCATGGCTTGAGAACAACTATGTAAATTGAACCAGTTAGAGTTAAGAGGTACATAATGTGGAAAACACCCCTACATGGGCTTGTATAAAACATACATCATAATTTATATCCTCCCAAAGTCATGCCAGAGGAACTAAACCATGAAAAAGAGAATACATTGAGGCATTTGTATTGTTATATTTTGGCTCTTAATTTAAATGGAGAATAAACCAATCAATAAAGTAAGCCAGTGCAGCAGGGACACTTTACTGGTGGGCCCAGGGCAAAGCTCTCAGTAGGGTCCCCCTCATCTCACCCACATTTAGAAAAATATCAATGCATTAAATATCTATAAAAAAAAAAAAAAAAAATATTTAAGAAACACAAGCTGTTACCAATCCTTACATTCAAGCCCCCCCCTTCCCCCCATTTCTCTCTCAATGGCAATCTGGGCAGTTGCCCCTTTCAGCCTGCCTATTACCAATCCTGGCCTGCGGTGGAACAAAAGATTCCCATTTTTGAAATATTTGTGTCCCTTCCTTCACCCGTAATTTCCCAAATTGGGGATAAAAACTGAAGCTGACTGTATACCCCCTCTTGGGTGGTGGGCCCTGGGTTGTCCATTACATAAAGCAGCACTGCAGTGCAACTGTGTAATCTGTAAGATTAAAATCATCAAGAATCGACATTAACGATTATTCCCTAACTAGTGAGTTTGTAGAACTAAGGCCAACTTGAGATTCGGGGAGTTTGGGACAAAACGGTATGCATTACAATACAATTGTAAGCAAAACAAGTTTTAATGTTTAGATACGGTACATTCTAAGTGTAGATGTTTCAAAAGTAAATGTTTTAATGAAAGAATACGATAATAAGAATTAATAGGAAACTGGGGACTAATAAAAGTATTTAGAAAATTGGGCAGACTAGATGGGCCGAATGGTTCTTATCTGCCGACACATTCTATGTTTCTATGTAATACAAATAAAGTAACCCAATGAGCCCTCTTTGATCCATATAGCTCTATCAGGTGGTTGGCATGCTTTTCAGAATCTTAGGTCAGGTCTTTCTTCATCTAGAACTGGATGAAAGAATATCTGACCCAAGATTCTAAACAATATGTCTGCCCCCTGGTAGAGCTATACAGAGCAAAGTATGCTCAGTAAGCTACTTTATTTGTATTATTTTATTAAAACATTTTTTTTAAAATAAAATTTGACCCGTTTCTGCAAATTGACCTCTATACACGTCCAAAAGACATTATCCTTGCGGACCACGCGGATGTATATCTACCCTACCGTTCGAAAGTTTGGGATCACTTAGGAATGTCCTTATTTTTAAAAAAAAATCTAATTTTGGGCATTCAAATTACATGTTTAAATCTGTAAATGCTTATATCCAAACCCACAAGGGTTTTGTTACACAGCATACCAAAATATTTAGAAAAATTTGTAAAACCGAATACGTCACCCTGATTCTTGGGAAAAAGTTCTGTAAGATGTTTTAGTTAGAAGCACGGCAATCTTCTGATCTTCCATGATAACTGTATATCTTCTCATTAACAGGTGAGAAACCATTCAGCTGCAGATGGCCCAGTTGCCAGAAGAAGTTTGCCAGATCGGATGAGCTTGTTCGCCACCACAACATGCATCAGAGAAATATGACTAAGCTCCAACTGGCTCTTTAGGTGGTGGAGAAAAAAACCAACACAATAATTACCTACTGTATTATAATTAAACAGTTCAACTCAGCAGCCCATTACTGATAAATGGGATACTTTTCGACGGTCGGAATTGAGAACTCGAAAAAAACTTCTTCATCTGTAAAAAAAAAAAAGAAAAAAATAGCCTGTGTTTAGCCTCAGTATATCTGTGCTGTGTGCATAAACTCTTCCATTTTATTTAAGTTCTGGTTATGTTACATTGTCTGTAGCATGAATAATATGTTTTAACAGCAGCAGTGATTTAATTATTAATAGTAGTGATATAATTTCTGGACATGGGAAAACGAAAGCTATTGTACCCGTCTGAAGTGAATTGTAATATCACACTTTATGAATTTGAAACATAATTATCTGTAAGAGTGTAGCCCCGCCTCTTTCTCTGTTACTTTACGGTTGGCGCAGAAGGAATGATTTCCAGCACTGACGTAAAGTTCTACTTTATACAGGCTGTTTCTTCGCAGCCTATCAGGATGAGGGCTTCAAACATTCTGAAAGTAAAACTCGTTTTAAGAATCCAGATTTACTTACCTTTAAATCTGGTTTGTGGCTAGTTAGGTCTGTTGTGTTGAACACTGAAATCAAACTCTGCCATTATATAACAACTTGGATATACCACTGCAATGTCAATTCATCTCATATTGTGTACAGTTTCTAAAAGGCCCTACATTTTAACCTTACGGCTGATTGTCTCTTTGCCCGAACTGCAGACCTTGTTGCCGCTATTTCTTGAAAACGTAAAATACCAGCCATACTTGGGATGTCAGAAGAAAAATTGTTAGGGCCTGGACCCATTTATAAGTAATCTTAAATATGTTCTAGATCTTACCCAAGTAGACATACAGAGCGGGTTTCGATAAGGGTGAATGCATCAGTCACGCAAAAGAAAAAATAAATAAAAAAAGGCAACTGTAATTATGAAAAGATACAATGGATGAAGACTGGCCAGATTTGGCTGTGGTATGAATGGGTGGGATTAACATTCAGCCATTCCTACTGAATTCTCATAACACCTTTAAAACAATGGTGCTTGGGCAAAATACAAGTATGGATTAAAGACTTTGATTGACTATTGACAACATAAGCTCGGAACTGTCGGGATTATAAATTTCCAATCTAGAGATTCCAAACGTTACCTGTTGACTATGGACTATAGATCTATTGAGCCTGTGCAAGATGCTTACCAATTACACAATGTAATAATGGGTCCTAGCTTTGCTTTTGTGATTAATGTTGGATTAACTGGTATATCATCTGGAAGTCTGACATTTTAGAGCCAGAGGTCTAAAATATTATATTATTGTTGGACACCAGTGTTCTTGGGAAATTGCATCTCAGATTCCCTTGGAGTCTAGTAGCCCTTATCTACCTGCCATTCAATAAAAGGGAATAGATTATACAAAGCCACTGTCTTTAAAAAGCAACAGTCTACAGTGTCAAAGCCCATTTTGTTTCCCATTCAAAAAGATAATTACATTAAAAAAATAACTGGCATTGGAGGGACACAGGAAGATAATACACAGCTGCATTAAAACAAGAACAATACTATAATGGTGGAAAATATAGAGCACTGAGAAAGAGAGAGGCAAAGAAGGTCAAGGGTCAGGAATCATTACTTCCTATTATTAATATTAATTGGTGCATTGAAGCATTATTTTTTTTTGTAGACTTTAATTTATTTCATGGCTTCATTAGAAGAGTTTAAGCTGCCAATAAATCTGCTTTGGGACCAAACTCGTTTTTAACCCTTCCATGCAAAAAAAAATAAAAATAAATATTGTCTAGCACTGTTTGGGTCTGCAACACATCACTGATCATTCCGGTATTGGAAGGATTTGTGTCAGAACTGATTTCTGTGTCATTACCCAGAAGCCTCTGCAACTTGGTCTTCCGGGCAATTAGATACGTACTGCAAAAAGCAAAAAATTTAAATAAATACATTTTTTTTGCCGTGAAAGCGGTTTGAGAATTGTAAACCGTGAAAGAAGGTCACACTGGTTTTGTGGCTCGATAATCTGTAAATATGCTGCTTAAATAGAAATAAATAAAAAAAATATTAACGCAAAAAAAAGTGCAGAACGGCTGGTCCATGATTCTCATTAGCAGATTTTTCTAATGTAATTTAGGAATATTCTGTTTACTTGTCTGTAGAACCTGTTGCAAAAAAAAAAAAAAATAAGTATATTGTAAATGGGTACTTGTATGAAGTGGTGTTTTATTTTCATGTAAAATTATGTCATTTAAAAATTTTTGTCTTGTTGTGGTTGCGGTTCAGGGGGGATCGAACTGTATGTAAATGTATATATATATATTAATGTATGTATTGCTCTTAGAAAACATTCCGGCTTGCAAAATGTGTACTATTAGACAGTTTTATTGTTTGATTTTAACTGATAGAAAATATTGAGGATAACACTGAATATAACTTGCATATGTCACCCGGCTTTTAATAAAAGCTCATTCTAATAGTAACGTCTTCCTTTAAAGGTCCTTTCAAGTTTGTAATAATTGAAAGTTATTCACATGTGCGGTGACAGAACTTCCTTTTTTTTTTTTTACATCAAGTTCCATCGCTCTTTGACCATTGGTGGAACAAGACCATTAAGGTTCCTGGTGCAGAAAAACTTTTCTTTCAAATCATCACTACTGATGTTGTAATACTAAGCAAAGGAGCTGTCATCGACACCCTTAAAGAGACAGACCTGAGATACACACATACATTCTGGTCCCAAGCATTTTGGATAAGGTATATTCAACCAGTATATATATACTGATTGAATATCCCTTATCCAAAATGCTTGGGACCAGAAGTATTCTGGATAACGGATCATTTTCCCCATTAAGATATATTAAAGCCTCTCAGCACTCATGACATACAGTAATATCAATGCAAATACTGTATAGAGCAAATAAATCACGGTTACTGTGATGTAGCTGTGATGTGAGGCATCGTTGGGAACCTGCCGTTGGCGTGTCAGGTCTGCACACGTGTCATTGTATGACCCTATGTGGGTGTGGGGGAATCTGAGCATGCATGGAAAGGCTATATCACAGCTTAAGGGGGCTGCACACTGAATAAATTATTATGGTCTTGTGTTCTGACAGGTGTGTGTGGAATTTGCAACTTGTGGCAAAATCCCAATTTTTTTTGGGGGGGTGGGCTTTTTTTTTGGATCATTTTGGATAATGGATACTCTAGCGCAAAGATCGAAAACTAGACCAATCACAAGGAGATTCCATTGGTCTCCATGGTGATCCCTTCACATTTAGAACTTGTAGAATGACATTCAGAAGATAGATACTACCTACACTTTATGTCTATCTTTAAAGGGTTGTCTTCACCTTGACACTGTTAATGTAGTAAAAGTAGACAACATATGAATATCGAAAAACAATTATCTATACATTGTTGCTGCAAATGCATGAATTTAGAGAAAACCGCGTTTTAAAAGGGTCTTTGGAGTCTACCGTTGGCTTGGTATGTAACTTAATGTGTTTTTTTTTTCAGTGGGAAAAGGGTCATTTGCATATCAAGCCACAAGATGATGTCATATACAGTAGACACCCCAGACACGCTTACAAACACATTTTTCGCTTAATTTGGTCATACAATTCTGCTGACACATTATATTTTTGAGCATTTCTTATTCTCTATGTTCACAGTGTTAAGCAATAGTTACTTTAAAGGGACTGGATCACCTATAAATTGTTTATACTGTGCATATAGAGAATAAAAAAATTGAAAATTGTCTATACAATGTGTAAGCAAATGCATGAATTAGGAGAAAAAAAATCGATTTTAAATGTACCTCTGGAGACAATACCTGTGCCTTAATATGCAAACTACACATTTCCCTTTAAAAATGAGTCATTTGCATATCAACACAGGTGATGTCATAAGCCAGAGATTCCACAGACACATTCAAAACACATATTTTCCACAATATTTAGGCATTTGCTTGCAATTTTTCTAACACAATGTACAGATCATTTTTAATCATTTTTTTATTTTCTACATTCACTGTGAAAATTATATTTAGGTGATACAGCTCCTTTAACAGGTTTGTGTGAATCTACTATGACTTTTGTGTCTCAATACCGCTCTCGTGATTTGGAACAGCTCACCTGTCTGCCATGTTTTCCGTCAGAGAGCGCGAATCGTTCAAACCTCCCTCTAGACCGCTGTACATAGATTTATATAAGTCTACTCTAAGAGGCCACAGTCTCTGGAGATACTCAGCACATCCAAAAACCAGAAAAGTATTTGTAGAATGTACAGCTTTGGATTTTCCTTAGAAGTTCCACTGGTGGAGAGTTCAAGGACTGAATTTATTACCTTATGTTAAATAAATAAAATAGAACAAAGAGAGTCAAATAGTGCACTTTGCTTACAAAATAAATAAAAAGTGACTCCAATTACATCAGTTCCTAACTACAAGAGAAGACAAGGAAGATCCATCGAGATGAGAGTTCATATGCTACAACAAATGATCTTGTATTAAAAGGGACTGGATGACCTGAGCATATAGTGTATGAGTGTAGAGAATGAAAAAAAATTGACAACAATCTACCCATTGTGTTAGCACAATCACAAGCAAATGTCTAAATGAGCAGATAAACGTGTCTGTGGAGTCCCCTGCTTATGACATCACCTGTGGCTTGATATGCAAATTACACATTTCCTATTGAAAATGAGCTCATTTGCATATCAAGCCACAGGTCATGTCATAAACAGGAGACCATTTAAAACACATTTTTCTTACAGTTTAGGCTTTTGCTCGCAGATATGCTAACACAATGTATAGTTCATTTTCAATCATTTTTTCTTCTCTACATTCAAGCAATGTTTAGGTGATACAGTCGCTTTAAAAAATGTGGCCATTCGGTCCATCTAGTCTGCCCAATTTTTTTTTGAGTACTTTTATTAGTCCCCCGATCCCGGTCTTATAGCTAGGATAGCCTTGTGTCTATCCCACGCATGCTTAAAATCCTTGACTGTGTTTACCTCTACCACTTCTGCTGGCAGGCTATTCCATACATCCACTACCCTCTCAGTAAAATAATACTTCCTGATATTACTTTTAAATCGTTGCCCCTCTAATTTAAGACTATGTCCTCTAGTTGTGGTAGTTTTTCTTCTTTTAAATATACTCTCTTCCTTTACTGTGTTGATTCCCTTTATGTATTTAAATGTTTCTATCATATCCCCCCTGTTACGTCTTTCCTCCAAGCTATACATGTTAAGATGCTTTAACCTTTCCTGGTAAGTTTTATCCTTCAACCCATGAACCAGTTTTGTAGCCCTTCTCTGAACTCTCTCCAAAGTATCAATATCCTTCTGGAGATACGGTCTCCAGTACTGCGTACAATACTCCAAGTGAGGTCTCACCAATGCTCTGTACAATGGCATGAGCACTTCCCTCTTCCTACTGCTAATACCTCTCCCTATGCAACCAAGAATTCTGGTAAAAAAAAAAAAAAAGCATAAAGCTAATCCTTTATTGCAAAGAATATTTATCAACTATCACTAATGTCTGTGATAGACATACACGTACTCTTGTGCAACTATGTGGGGGGTGAAGGAATCTCCATTTGCACACACTCGCTGGAGTAGTGCTTTCTGGGTAAACAAGGGTTTCACATTTGTATACACGGAACTATTCTGCTCAAGTGATTCTCAATTGAACAAAAACAAAATGGATGTTTTTTTTCTTCTTTTAATTCTCATTCACATTGTTATTGGCTGAGACCCACTTGTCAGTGTGTAAGATATCTCCATGCTTGATTAGCCAACCTTGCCAGCTGATTTATTTTGAAGTGAGAGAGAATACATCGACATAGAAACAAGCAGTATTGTATCTTCCACAAGGCAAACAAGGCACTCGCCTAGGGCGGCACTTTGCCAGAGGGTGTTAAACCACACTTCTGGTACTTGAAACATTTCCGCTCCCCCACCGTTCAGCAAACATTAGCTCATTCCAGTTAATCAGGGTGATGGGGGCATGTAATGGACGTGGTGGGGGTATGAAATGCGGGTGATGGTGGCATATAATGGGAGTGATGGGGCATTTAGTGTCTATTAAATGTGGGTGACGGCGCATGTAATGGGTTGATGGGGCATGTAATGGGGTGATGGGGCATGTCGTAGGTGTGCAACGTGGGTGGGGGGGAGCACAAATTTTGTCTGCCTAGGGCAACACAAAACCAAGATACACCACTGGAAACAAGTCTATACTGTTAAACACTGTACAACAAATCCCTGCAGCCAGGTATCAAGTCACTGTAGAACATTCCATCCCCAGCTCAGCTATACATTATATAGGGACAGTCCTGGTCAGTTGCTCCTGTAAAAGGAACAGAGTTGGCCCTACATAATACATTGCTTTTGTGTTCCTTGTGCAGAGGAGACCTGCCAGGCAATTTGGATCTGGACCGCCTTCACGGATGGGACCCCTCTAATATGCTAATGGAGATGTTTCCTCTGTGATAAAACAAGCATTTAGATTTTATAAAGTTGAAAAAATTGACTGTGTGTTTGTAGGTAGACAGGTTGTGTGTGGTATTTGTGCTGTTACTGTAGTTTTTTTTTAGTTTTTTTTTTACAGTTTAAACCAAACAGTGCCTGATAGTGTCTGATAGGGACAAGAGTTTAAATAAACACTACCAAAAACTTGAAAGCAGAACATACTTGACTGTGGAATGATCAGATAATATTGAGGTGCAGTAACATACCTCCCAGAGATGTACATTATCTCTATCTGCGCTCTACACAGATAACGAACATAAAACAATACGCCATCAAATGTAATAGAATACCGTAGAGAAAAGCAAGTGTGACTAGTACATAGAGTAACATTGGAATGAAATAAATATGTCATTTACATAGGGAACAACACAATATAGCAGATGTGTCCATGATGCTGATTTTTTATTTGGGTCTATTCACTACATTTCAAGAATAGCTCGAGGTTGACTTTGTAGATTGACTTTCATTTTGAGACTTGGGTGCCGACTTTGACTCCAAATGAAAGGCGACCTCCAAAGTGGACCTCCTCAAGCTATTCTCGAATTTTAGTAAAAAGCGCCGACAGGGGTAAGCAACTTTTGGCACTCCAGAGGTTGTGAAGTACATTTCCCTTGCTGCTTTGTCAGCATTACGGCTGTAAGAGCATTATGGGATATGTAGTCCACATCCTCTGGAGTGCCAAAGGTTTCCTACACCTGGTGAAGGATATGCTCCAGAAGCAAAAAAAAAAAAAACCCCCAACAACAACAAAAGAGAGAAAACCATGGCTTTCCATTTTGCAGAGGGGGAAGGAATGGGTTATACATGACTGATGATGCAAAGTGCCCAATGTGCCCCAGATAAAAAAAAGTAGATTTTGTTAAAAATCTTTTGTTTTGTTTCACTGTGTGAAAAAAAAAACACTCAGCTAAGATCCCCTGTGTTAATTGCATGTAAAAAAAACGATGGTGTTTTCCTGTGTTCGGAGTGCGTGCCAGTCCCCCGGGAAACAAGCAAGGCTAGGTGGGAGGGGGCCCTGTATGAGGGAGGGGAGTGACTGGAATGGCTCACGTGGTGAGGGAGGGGAGGGGCTGTGACCAGGGTATAAAGGCAGCCCTCCCCCCCTCTCTGTGTCGGCCATTTTAGAAAACGGACACAGCAGGATTATTTTCCCGCCCACCCGCCCCCTTTTTTATTGGTGTTCAATTGGTTGTTATACGTGTGTTTAATGTTTTTCTCCTTTGTCGCAGCAGGCGGGGTGTCCTTGCCAATTTAATAGTTAAGGACGGAAGGGATGAAGTCCTAAGGATGCTAAAGTGTCCCCTCCCCTAACCTCGGATAAAATGTAGGTGATACTAACGGCCGTGCCCACCGAGCTAATAGTCGGCTGGTGGTTAGCATTAGGTTGGCAAAGAAGAAATTAGGTGATGTGGATGAGGGGGGAGGGGGGCTACCTTTGTGTAGGGACCTTAGTTTTAAAAGGTCGGGATTGTTATGTGTTAGGGACTATTTGGCAAGGACTAGTTATAACTGTAGGATGTCTTTAATATTTTAATGTTATATATTTGTGATCTATTTATATATTTCAGAAGGTTATAAGTGAAATAATAAATGGAGGATAGTTGGTGGCTCATACAGTTATTTGTTATGTTAATAAAGCTGTGGCCTAATTTAAATCCATTTAAGTCTGGCGTCTTTTATTTGGGGGGGTTTGTGGGTAAAGGTTGGGTTTTATACATGTAAGGAACATCTTCCCCTGTACTACATACAAGTAGGTGACTGGATTAGCCTCCATGATTCATAGAGGAGCGAATGGAGTGTACCTTAAAACGTACATTAAAAAAAGACATCCAGTGGCATTTTTAACTAAATATTTAACCGTCCTAGGCGCTAAGCGTGTATGATTGGTGAGACAAAAGACTCCATCCTCCCTGTAACATTGCAGTGTATTCAGACTGCCAAAATACATTAATATCTGTGGATTTATCCAGGCCCCTGTGTGTTAGAAGAATTCATTAGGACAATATGTGATACTGCGCTGAAACAGAAGGCTTACTGTCTTAGCCTGAAGATGAGGATCCAGGGTCCCAGCTGAACTTCTAGAGCTGATAAAGACAGTGTGTGCTGGCAAGGTTCATTTTTTTCTTTCTTTTTTTTTTATTTTTAAAGAGCCATCTGTAATCAGTCAAGGATAACTAGGCATTCTGCAAAGACATCCATCACTATCAGCCCAGCACAACTTTCTCCTGAGGCATAAAGGCAGCATACAAAAGAAACCTACATGCTTAATATACTTGTCTAAAGTCAAAGGTCACTGCTGGTTTAGACAAACCAATGTCATAATAATATACAGAAGCAACATGGAGGCTCAATGTCTGTTTAGAAGACTGGTGCCCCCTCTATTGTTATCAGTCCTTGGTATCAATTATTTGGCCGGTTTGTAACTGGACCAATAAATCTTAAAATCAGTGTTTTCGCTTCTCTAATGACAACATTTTGGATCTCCTTCAATTTTATCACCTGTTTATGTGAAGAGCATTTACAGAATGAATTACTGCTGCACCGTTTTGTTTGGGACGGGTCACTGTGGGACCAGTGCATTAGTATTATTTTCTTATTTATTCTTTGTCTAGACTCTGATGGGGAACCAAGGTTAGGGGTTAATGCCTACAGTTCTTCAAAGAAATAAGATATAATTGCTCTCCGAGATTTAAGGCTGTGAAATTAGACACCAAGCTTCCGATTATGAACATTTTTGAACAAACCCTCTGTCAAATGCTTAAAATGATATAAAAAAAAAAAGATTTAAAAAAAATGTCTGTTTTTAATTCGATCGGTAGGTCCTAGGTGAGACACATGAAATTGTATAATAGTGTTTCTTTATAGAACAATAACCAATTTCCATTCTCATATTATTAGGGGGGGTTATATCTGTACAAGCGACGCATGTAGTGATTGCACCACTGTTTGGTTCTGGTGACGCTGGTGCAGTCAAGAAAAAGTGTAGAAATGCTCTTGAAAATTGGCATATGCCAAATCCTTTTTGATTGAAGAAATATTGCCAGCGTCCACAAAGTGTCAAGGTTTAGAAAAAGGGGCAGTCGCTTTTTGGAAAGAAACCTCATTCCATTTTCGTTTTGAATTCCAGACTACTCTGAAGTATATTATTTTTACATAAAGTCCATTGTATTTTTCAATGAACGTAAAGTCACATCCATTTTGTTTCTCCCCTTAAGAACCTGACACGTTTTGCAATGTTCTGTTTGCCATTTCCTGTTAATGCTAGGACCATCATGTAGAACAGTCTTTACTCTAAAGATGAAGATCTCTTTCACACTGTGGGTTCAAACTCTCACTGGGTGGATGAGAAATATGATATCTGCAGTAACTGATATCATACTACAAACATACGAATCTCTGTAAAAAGAAACTAGGAGTTTAAATACTGGATGCAATATATTTTTGGGTTTGAGAATTTATTTACATACAATTTGGTTACATTTTAACCTTAAACAGACATCCCTCCCAACCTAATTTGTTATAATCACTACCATTTACTTGCTGTTGCCTTAACTCCACCCACGAGTAGTATTCAAGGATTCCATGCATACAGTTGTACACCTGGTGGATAAGCCGGAGGATGCTCACTCTGTGAGTTCTAATGTGAGACATATACACGCATGCAAAAAACAGTTATCATTGAAGACATTGTAACTATTGTTTTTTTTTTCCCCTCTGAAGCTGCAGCCAAATCCTGGAAAGCAGTATGGGAGGATCAATGGAAGCTACAAATCTGATGTTTGTGAGCAAAGTAAACACATTTGGGGGGTCATGTACTAAACAAGTGCAGTGGGGGAAAAAAGTAGGTAAAACATGAGTAAGGAGCAATTTGCGACTATTTATAACATTTTGCGCTTTTTTTTCCTGATTTGCACCTCTTCCGTTTATTTCTATTTAGCATGTATTTTTCCGGTTGCGCTAATAATTTGCGATTATATTTACGCACGCTAAACAGCTTTGCAAATATTTTGTGAAAAATAATTCTTATTTGCGTGTGAAAATTACACCAGCTTTTAGTGAGTGCTATCCAAAGAGGTAGAAAAAATATTCACAAAATTACCTGTTTTTATTCTCAACTATGCCCATGTTTATTCGCAAGTTGCTCGTATGTACTATTTGAGTGTTCAATGTTTAGTGCATTGCAATAGGAGCAAAGCGCAAAAATAGATTTGCACATAAAATATAGTTGCTTTTTTCAGGATCAATTATTGAGATAACTACTGAACTTTAATAATAGCATTTAAAAAAAGGAAGTCATTTTGAGTGGTTTTCGACCCACTTTTAGAAAGAGGACAGTCTAATTTTGTTACAAACCTTTTTTTTTTTCTTGTTATCAATAAATATTTTTTTAGACACAAGACAAATTTAGTTCAGTGACTAACACTCATTCGTTCAAAATGTTACTGAGTTCGTGGCTTTCCAAAGCCTGACAGGTCTGTGAGTCAATTGCAATTTTTTCCCTACTTGCCAGGAATGGGCCAAGAGATAAGATAGCCCAAGGAAAAGAAAACGGGGGTAATTGTCCAAAGTGTAACTGAGAATGTTTCAGAATTTTCAGGCCTGAAATCAAACAGCATCATCGACCATTAAAGGATTAGGCCTTTCGCCCGAGAAGGAGGTTGAGTAAATCACTGTAATGGTAGGTCGTAATCTTTGATATGAGGAAAGACATTTGACGTGCGTGGATTCAGCCAAATTAATTCTCGAAGCTCGCACAGCGATACGTTTTGCACCTGAAGGGTTTAATATGTCGGAGGATTGGATACAATTGCAGTAACTACAAATCAAGGTGCGACCGCAAAAGTAAATAAAGGAATCTGTCCTAAATAAGAGACGACCAGAGTTGGGGCCTAGTGTGTGCATAAGACCAGCTCTCTGAGCCTGTGATTGGTACATAATCCTTGTGCCAATTAATCAGTTTTTCCCCTTCTTATCGGTGCATTCTAGTCTGACTAATCCATTTTTCTAATTCATGTATCGTTACTTCACTGTATTCCCTTTGTTTCCCTTGCTGGAAAGAACAAATGTTGAAATTTAGATAACATTCATACATATTGATAGACAAGAACCATGTGAAGAGGGGGAGATAGAACGATTTTGTCTTTCTCCTGATGAAGATTCCCGCGGCGACATGTGGATGAGACTCGCTGGTTATCTCACAAATAAATAAATGAAAGGGGCAGCGTGTGAGTAAAGAGTAAAGAGCCCTTAAGCTTTTTATATCTAACTTGTGCTTCTACAGCTAAGGCCAGTGCAGCATTGCCTCTGCCAGTAGCAATAATATTCTATAAAAAAACACACACTTTACTCTGGACATTGGAGAATGTTTTTTTAAAAGCGAGTGTAAAAGTGACAGTTACATCATAGTTTAGGCTGAAAAAAGACTTGTGTCCATCAACTTCAACCCTTTCCAAATTCTGCTGTCAATGGTGGAAAAAAACCTTCTCAACTCCAAACGGGAATTTCTCCTTGGATCAACAAGCACTAAATAAATATTAATGCCTATACTAACATACATAGCCCTCTATGTACTGGTTCATTAAAAAAATCCAGGCCTTTTTAACAGCTTTGTATTTGCTAGCACTATCTCTTCAGGCAGTGGATTCCATACCTTTATTGTCCTTACGGTAAAGAATCCCTTCTGCTGTCGCAGACTAAACCTCCATTTTTCAGGTCTTAGTGCGGGACTGTAGTTCCACCTACTGTGCCCAACAAAAAGTATTGTATCATGCACATTAAAGAAAAAGAAACCAACTCGTCTTATCATTTTTTTTTTTTTAACAGTCAGCATGAATCTTTATTTCACATCTTATCTGATTATTTAAACCACTAGTTGTCAATACAGTTGTCAAGAAGCCCTACAGGACAGTTCTTAACTTGATGATCAGTTCTTAACTCTATGATTTTGCACTTGCATGCTAAAAGACACTTTATACACATAATTATATAAGGATATTAATATGAAACAGACACTGGCAACAATTTTTCTCACAGGCCATGAAACTGTCTACCTTATGAAACATTTTAGAAGATCATGGATAGAAACATGTTACAAACCAAAGTTAACTAAATTCAAACTCGCAATATAGAATGTAGCATACCGTAAATGGCAAAAATACATTACTACCAGGCCAGATTCTAAGATGCACATGAAAACATTTATTAATTCAGAAATGAATTCTGATCAATGTTCACAAATAATATTGTGGTTTTCTCAGGCTACTTTTTTTTTTTTTCTCCTCTTTTTTAATTTTTTAAAGCTTTATTCTATGAAAATACAAAATTACAGACATACAAACAATTGTGCCCGGAAAAAGAAATAGTCAACATATAGAACAGCTACATCATAGCATAAATAACAACCTCTTCCTCCAAGTCTTATCATTTTTTTCATACACTTCCTAGCTCCCAAAATCGGCATTTACAGTATAATAGTTTCACTGCCGTTGGTATAGAAACATTCCTGCCCATCTTTCCAAGCCATGCTTATTGGGTATCACTGAATTCTGAGGGCCCGGGAAAATTATTGTCAGTGATAAGCTATAGGAGAACTGTACATCGCTACTTTAACTTTAACAGTTTGACTGTAAATTTACATAAAGGGAATCAACACAGTAAAGGAGGAGAGTATATTTAAAAGAAAAAAAACTACCACAACTAGAGGACATATAGTCTTAAATTAGAGGGGCAACAATTTAAAAGTAATATCAGGAAGTATTACTTTACTGAGAGGGTAGTGGATGTACGGAATAGCCTTCCAGCAGAAGTGGTAAACACAGTCAAGGAGTTTAAGCATGTGTGGGATAGGCACAAGGCTATCCTATATGGGTCTAGGACACTTCTTCGCCGCATCTTCATCGCTGACAGTTCAGCGCGGCAGTTAGAACGCTGAACTGTCAGCAATGAAGAATAACGGCCGCGGCTATGTAAGAGCTGACAGTTCAGCGCTGAACTGTCAGCTCTTACAAATGTAAAAGTAAAACGAAAATACCCCCCCTCTAGTAAATGATTCCCAAACCCCAATACTAAAAATAACCCCAATACTAAAAATAACCCCAATACTAAAATTAACCCCCGAACCCTAATACTAACCCCCGACCCCTAATACTAACCCCCTAAACCCTAATACTAACCCCCGACCCCTAATACTAACCCCCTAAACCCTAATACTAACCCCCGACCCCTAATACTAACCCCCTAAACCCTAATACTAACCCCCGACACCTAATACTAACCCCCTAAACCCTAATAGGAAAATTAACCCCCGAACCCTAATACTAAACCCGACCCCTAATACTAACCCCCTAAACCCTAATACTAACCCCCGACCCCTAATACTAACCCCCTAAACCCTAATACTAAACCCCGACCCCTAATACTAACCCCCTAAACCCTAATACTAACCCCCGACACCTAATACTAACCCCCTAAACCCTAATACGAAAATTAACCCCCTAAACCCTAATACTAACCCCCGACCCCTAATACTAACCCCCTAAACCCTAATACTAACCCCCGACCCCTAATACTAACCCCCTAAACCCTAATACTAAAATTAACCCCTTAAACCCTAATACTAAAATTAACCCTGAACCCTAATACTAAAATTAACCCCTAAACCCTAATTCTAAACCCCTAAACCCTAATTCTAAGCACCCTTAAACTAAAATAGGTAAAATACTTACCTTTAGCGAAGAAATGTCCCGCGATGAAATCTCTAGCGACGATCTGTGTTGTGCTGCAGAGTCGGCGGTGAAGCGGCTGCGCGGAAGCAGCCGCGATGAAGAGTCCCATCCCCATCCTAGATATAAGATAGGGAACTGGAGACTAATAAAAGTATTTCGAAAATTGGGCAGACTAGATGGACCGAATGGTTCCTATCTGCCGACACATTCTATGTTTCTATGTTTAACTTATTATTCCAACTAATGGTATGGATGGTAAACCTGGCTAAAATTTAAATTACCCATCCTGGTGTCATCTTTCCTTCAAACCGAGCTGCTCATGGAGAGGCCTTATCTGCTTTGACCTTGGCAAGAACACAGAAGTCGAGATCTCCCACTAAGTTACCCCTTTAGCAAACAAACATCATTATTTTGGAATCAGGGTGATCGGGCGTCCTCAGGATGGATTAACCCCTTAATCACTCATGCCTGTGTCTGTGTCACCATGAAAAAAGTCTATGTAATAAATTGTCAGATGACGGGAAAATACTATTTTTTTTTTTTCATAGAGCGGAACAAACTGCGATGCATTTTGGAACCTGTCAGGCAGTGAAAAGGTTAACTTCAAATTTTGCAAAATTTCTAGCGCCACAAGGGTTCAGTTATGCACCAGCGTGTACCATGCAATTATTTCACCTCTTGACTTGAAAAATAATAAAATGTTCTGTAACGGTGACACGTAGCATCTGCTCAGCCAGACACAGACACTGACTGTGAGGGTCCGCACCCACTTCTCTTATTCTGCTGTACCAGGCTGATTTTATGGCAAATTCCAAACTTACAGTAAAAATGGCAGAATGCAGTTTATTGCTGTGCTTAAAAAAAACAGGCACAGTCAGTGTTTCCCAATAAACTAAAGGGTCTCCTCAGTAAGGAGAAAATTTAGACGGGAATTGCAAACCCTAGGCCAAAGTAGCCGAGTTGGAAAAATCCTCCCCTTCCGCCATATTGCAGTGGTTTTAGCCTAAAGTCTGCAATTCTCTCTTTATTGAGTAGACGTTTTAATGGCTTTAATTGAATTATTACATTCTTCTGCTTTAAACATGAAACCGAACATTAAATAAATAGTTTGTTCATAAATTGTTTCTTTGGTTGGTTATGATGTTTTAAAATAAAGTTTTGCGTGGATTTTAGTATGAGAGTTAATGCCTGTCAAGCAACTTAATATACTACAAACTCATAGTTGCCAACATCGGATATGTTTCCAGGGACACATATTTGTTCCACATTCTGCAGAAAGAGCATGCAAAGTGCAGCCCGGTGTTCTGAAAAATTCCTCGAGCAAATTCTACTGCACAGGCGCAGTAGAATTCTCTCATTGCGCACCACAGCTCACGGGCACACAGTTACGGCTGTCAATCAGCCGTAACTTTGGCAGAAGTGCGCCTGCGCGAGGGACACACACCACCTCACGCCCCCTCCGGATCAGCTGCGGTGATAGGTAAGTATAAGCGTATTACTGATTATTGTCATTTACTAGCAGAGAAAGCAATTGGTAAAACTTATATCAGTTACATGCTATGCTAGTAAGTGGAAGATACACACGGGGGACACAAGGGGGACTTGTTTATGGGAGTTGTAATCGTCACCTTAGGCTCCCGTGTGACCCCCTCTGTCCCCCGTGTGTGTCTTCCACTTAATAGCCTAGCATGTAACTGATATAAGTTTTACCAGTTGCTTGCTACGCTAGTAAATGACAATAATCACCAAGACGCTATCACCGTAGCTGATCCGAAGGGTGCGTGAGGTGGTGTGTGTCCCTCACGCAGGCGCACTTCTGCCAAAGTTACGGCCGATTGACAGCCGTAACTGTGATGCGCAATGAGAAAATTCTACTGCACCTATGCAGTAGAATTTCCTCAAGGAATTTGATAGGACACCGGCAGTATGTAGGATGGATCTACGCACAGACACAATCCAATTAATTAATCATAGTAGGTCCTATGAGATCTCCACCCTGATTAATTAATTGGATTTTGTCTGTGTGTATATCCATCCTACATACTGCCGGGCTGCACTTTGCATGCTCTTTCTGCAGCATGTGGAACAAATATGTGTCCCTGGAAACATGGCTGATGTTGGCAACTATGCAAACTGATGTCTTAAAATGATTTAAAAGTCTTTATACAGCCAGATAATAAATAATAAGTAGTAGGCTCTTTGGGCCCCAAAGTACTGTAATAATATTCCTCAACTAGTCTACCTCCTGTCTACACCAAGTGCATTGCCTTAAATGGACACTCCCACCAAAAAATGAAAAGGGTTTGTTTTTTTTATTTTGCATTGTTGATTTCAGATATGTCTTCTGTTTTTGTTATGTGAGTTTATTTTATAAAATATTTTACTAAACAAGTGTGACTGGGCGCCGCCATTTTGTGAAATATAGTGTTTCTGGGTGCCACCTCCCCGAGTGACTTTACGGCACTAGTATCTCACTTTAGGGCTGGGGACACAGAATGCAGTCTATAAGTCAGAATTCTGATCATGGACTTGCATTGAATGAGGCGGTAATGTAACTGTTACATCACAAGGGGTGGGGTTATGATCCTGTTTGATCAGGTCAATCTCCTCTCCTTGAGATGGAAGGTAAAACAAGTTGCACACAGTCCTGCCCACTAGTGATACACAGGAGCCAGTAAGAGAGCAGGGGAGTATCTTATGACATCATCATGCAGGCTTTGTCCACAGTTGTAAAGTGAGACTGGCTGGAAGATTTTGGAAACTGTTACATCATGGGTGAAATTCTCAAAATGGATGCTGGAGAAAGACACCTAATCTTATTTTTACTTTTATATGCAATTAATTCAAACATAGAGAGAAAAAACAGGGGCATGTGTCTTATTTATGTGTTTTTTTTTTAAATGCACAGGTAATCTAGTTACCTCTTTTTTAAGTGGCAGTGACCCTTTAATTGAAAGGAGATCATTCCTGATGGCTGGTGTGCTTCTTAAACCTAACCTCAAGTCCTCTCAATGGTCCAGGATTTAGGGAGTACCCATTTGTGTTTAAATAAGAATATGTATAACACATGGTATGGTTACCTAATCATTCATCCTGAAATGAATTAGCAACATTCTAAACTGATTTTCCTAAAAGACATTGCATTTGCAATTGGGTGCTCTGAAAATGTGGCCTGTTACCTCTTAGCCCTACATAACATCATCATCTCCTTGAAATCAGGTGTAAGAGAGCAGGTGACAGGCCATTCTTTCAGAGCACCCAACTGCACAGTTGCCAATGTCAGCTTATAATATTGCTAATTCTTTTCAGGATGGTGAATTCGCCATAGCAAAATAATGATTTTCCTACCTAGCTTGATCTTCCGCTTATAAAGTTTCCAACACTCTTGTTATAACCAGTTAAACAGTGAAAATGTTACCAGTGCTTGATATAAAATTCAGTTTATCTCTCCCTTCAACACACTAAGCATAGCCAAAAAAGCATAATAAGAACCAAAAGTAATAGTGAAGCAGATTATTTTTTTTATTTTGGTTCAGGTCTCAAAGATTTATGGGCTGTCTCATCTCTGTAAAGGAATTCTGCTCCAATGTGAGTCCTTGTTTCCATTCAGGCCGGCTAGGTATTTCCTGACAGTATTCCAAAAAAAAAAAAAAAATAGATGACCTTGGAGAAACTGCGACGAACAACTATCAGGTTGTTAAAAAATGTGCGTGTTAAATTAATTCTACTCCTTTTGTGCAAATTAATTTCTTCTGCTGAAAGTGCTGTGAAGTGTGAGTCTAAGTGTGTGAGTATGAGTATATGTGTGTGTGAGTGTGAGTATAAGTGTGTGTGAGTATAAGTGTGTGAGTATAAGTGTGTGCGTGTGAGTATAAGTGTGTGTGAATATGAGTATAAGTGTGTGAGTATGAGTATAAGTGTGTGAGTATGTGTGTGTGCGTATGAGTATGTGTGTGAGTATGAGTATGTGTGTCTGAATATGAGTATAAGTGTGTGTGAGTATGAGTATAAGTGTGTGCATGTGAGTATGTGTGTGTGAATATGAGTATAAGTGTGTGAGTATGAGTATAAGTGTGTGAGTATTAGTATAAGTGTGTGCGTGTGAGTATTTGTGTGTGAATATGAGTATGTGTGTGAGTATGAGTATAAGTGTGTGAGTGTGAGTATAAGTGTGTGAGTGTGAGTATGTGTGTGTGAATATGAGTATGTGTATGAGTATAAGTGTGTGAGTATGAGTATAAGTGTGTGAGTGTGAGTATAAGTGTGTGAGTGTGAGTATGTGTGTGTGAATATGAGTATAAGTGTGTGTGAGTATGAGTATAAGTGTGTGAGTATAAGTGTGTGCATGTGAGTATGTGTGTGTGAATATGAGTATAAGTGTGTGAGTATGAGTATAAGTGTGTGAGTATTAGTATAAGTGTGTGGGTGTGAGTATGTGTGTGTGAATATGAGTATGTGTGTGAGTATGAGTATAAGTGTTTGAGTGTGAGTATAAGTGTGTGAGTGTGAGTATGTGTGTGTGAATATGAGTATGTGTGTGAGTATGAGTATAAGTGTGTGAGTGTGAGTAAAAGTGTGTAAGTGTGAGTATGTGTGTGTGAATATGAGTATGTGTGTGAGTATGAGTATAAGTGTGTGAGTGTGAGTATGTGTGTGTGAATATGAGTATAAGTGTGTGTGAGTATGAGTATAAGTGTGTGAGTGTGAGTATAAGTGTGTGCATGTGAGTATGTGTGTGTGAATATGAGTATAAGTGTGTGAGTATGAGTATAAGTGTGTGAGTATTAGTATAAGTGTGTGAGTATGTGTGTGGGAATATGAGTATAAGTGTGTGAGTGTGAGTATAAGTGTGTGGGTGTGAGTAAAAGTGTGTGAATATGAGTATAAGTGTGTGAATATGAGTATAAGTGTGTGAATATGAGTATAAGTGTGTGTGATTGTGAGTATAAGTGTGTGAGTATAAGTGTGTGAATATGAGTAGAAGTGTGAGAGTGTGAGTATGTGTGTGTGAATATGAGTTTAAGTGTGTGAGTATAAGTGTGTGAGTATGAGTAGAAGTGTGTGAATATGAGTATAAGTGTGTGAGTATGTGTGTGTGAATATGAGTATAAGTGTGTGAGTATGAGTATAAGTGTGTGAGTATGTGTGTGTGCGTATGAGTATGTGTGTGAGTATGAGTATGTGTGTCTGAATATGAGTATAAGTGTGTGTGAGTATGAGTATAAGTGTGTGCATGTGAGTATGTGTGTGTGAATATGAGTATAAGTGTGTGAGTATGAGTATAAGTGTGTGAGTATTAGTATAAGTGTGTGCGTGTGAGTATTTGTGTGTGAATATGAGTATGTGTGTGAGTATGAGTATAAGTGTGTGAGTGTGAGTATAAGTGTGTGAGTGTGAGTATGTGTGTGTGAATATGAGTATGTGTATGAGTATAAGTGTGTGAGTATGAGTATAAGTGTGTGAGTGTGAGTATAAGTGTGTGAGTGTGAGTATGTGTGTGTGAATATGAGTATAAGTGTGTGTGAGTATGAGTATAAGTGTGTGAGTATAAGTGTGTGCATGTGAGTATGTGTGTGTGAATATGAGTATAAGTGTGTGAGTATGAGTATAAGTGTGTGAGTATTAGTATAAGTGTGTGCGTGTGAGTATGTGTGTGTGAATATGAGTATGTGTGTGAGTATGAGTATAAGTGTTTGAGTGTGAGTATAAGTGTGTGAGTGTGAGTATGTGTGTGTGAATATGAGTATGTGTGTGAGTATGAGTATAAGTGTGTGAGTGTGAGTAAAAGTGTGTAAGTGTGAGTATGTGTGTGTGAATGTGAGTATGTGTGTGAGTATGAGTATAAGTGTGTGAGTGTGAGTATGTGTGTGTGAATATGAGTATAAGTGTGTGTGAGTATGAGTATAAGTGTGTGAGTGTGAGTATAAGTGTGTGCATGTGAGTATGTGTGTGTGAATATGAGTATAAGTGTGTGAGTATGAGTATAAGTGTGTGAGTATTAGTATAAGTGTGTGAGTATGTGTGTGGGAATATGAGTATAAGTGTGTGAGTGTGAGTATAAGTGTGTGGGTGTGAGTAAAAGTGTGTGAATATGAGTATAAGTGTGTGAATATGAGTATAAGTGTGTGAATATGAGTATAAGTGTGTGTGATTGTGAGTATAAGTGTGTGAGTATAAGTGTGTGAATATGAGTAGAAGTGTGAGAGTGTGAGTATGTGTGTGTGAATATGAGTTTAAGTGTGTGAGTATAAGTGTGTGAGTATGAGTAGAAGTGTGTGAATATGAGTATAAGTGTGTGAGTATGTGTGTGTGAATATGAGTATAAGTGTGTGTGAGTATGAGTATAAGTGTGTGAGTGTGAGTATAAGTGTGTGCATGTGAGTATGTGTGTGTGAATATGAGTATAAGTGTGTGAGTATGAGTATAAGTGTGTGAGTATTAGTATAAGTGTGTGAGTATGTGTGTGGGAATATGAGTATAAGTGTGTGAGTGTGAGTATAAGTGTGTGGGTGTGAGTAAAAGTGTGTGAATATGAGTATAAGTGTGTGAATATGAGTATAAGTGTGTGTGATTGTGAGTATAAGTGTGTGAGTATAAGTGTGTGAATATGAGTAGAAGTGTGAGAGTGTGAGTATGTGTGTGTGATTATGAGTTTAAGTGTGTGAGTATAAGTGTGTGAGTATGAGTAGAAGTGTGTGAATATGAGTATAAGTGTGTGAGTATGTGTGTGTGAATATGAGTATAAGTGTGTGAGTATGAGTATAAGTGTGTGAGTATGTGTGTGTGCGTATGAGTATGTGTGTGAGTATGAGTATGTGTGTCTGAATATGAGTATAAGTGTGTGTGAGTATGAGTATAAGTGTGTGCATGTGAGTATGTGTGTGTGAATATGAGTATAAGTGTGTGAGTATGAGTATAAGTGTGTGAGTATTAGTATAAGTGTGTGCGTGTGAGTATTTGTGTGTGAATATGAGTATGTGTGTGAGTATGAGTATAAGTGTGTGAGTGTGAGTATAAGTGTGTGAGTGTGAGTATGTGTGTGTGAATATGAGTATGTGTATGAGTATAAGTGTGTGAGTATGAGTATAAGTGTGTGAGTGTGAGTATAAGTGTGTGAGTGTGAGTATGTGTGTGTGAATATGAGTATAAGTGTGTGTGAGTATGAGTATAAGTGTGTGAGTATAAGTGTGTGCATGTGAGTATGTGTGTGTGAATATGAGTATAAGTGTGTGAGTATGAGTATAAGTGTGTGAGTATTAGTATAAGTGTGTGCGTGTGAGTATGTGTGTGTGAATATGAGTATGTGTGTGAGTATGAGTATAAGTGTTTGAGTGTGAGTATAAGTGTGTGAGTGTGAGTATGTGTGTGTGAATATGAGTATGTGTGTGAGTATGAGTATAAGTGTGTGAGTGTGAGTAAAAGTGTGTAAGTGTGAGTATGTGTGTGTGAATATGAGTATGTGTGTGAGTATGAGTATAAGTGTGTGAGTGTGAGTATGTGTGTGTGAATATGAGTATAAGTGTGTGTGAGTATGAGTATAAGTGTGTGAGTGTGAGTATAAGTGTGTGCATGTGAGTATGTGTGTGTGAATATGAGTATAAGTGTGTGTGAGTATGAGTATAAGTGTGTGAGTATTAGTATAAGTGTGTGAGTATGTGTGTGGGAATATGAGTATAAGTGTGTGAGTGTGAGTATAAGTGTGTGGGTGTGAGTAAAAGTGTGTGAATATGAGTATAAGTGTGTGAATATGAGTATAAGTGTGTGAATATGAGTATAAGTGTGTGTGATTGTGAGTATAAGTGTGTGAGTATAAGTGTGTGAATATGAGTAGAAGTGTGAGAGTGTGAGTATGTGTGTGTGAATATGAGTTTAAGTGTGTGAGTATAAGTGTGTGAGTATGAGTAGAAGTGTGTGAATATGAGTATAAGTGTGTGAGTATGTGTGTGTGAATATGAGTATAAGTGTGTGAGTATGAGTAGGTGTGTTGAGGACCTATACTGTCCAAATATATATATTTATAGATCAGTACTGCTTCATGTAAATTAAACAAAAATAAATTTGGTTTATAATTTTTTTCCTCAACTTTTCCTATCTCCTAAAAAAATGCAAATGAAGAATTACTGTGATTACTATAGCAACAGTCCTGCCTGTCTCTCCAAGCCCTGCATATTGGTTTACACTGAATTCCGAGGTCCCTGAATTTATTTTCAGTGTAAAACTACAGGAGACCTGCACATTACGTATGTTAAAAATATGCACAACCTACAGAAATGACTGGCTGGCGGGATGGCCTCTTTAAAACATAATATGTATTTTTGTGGCAGAAGGACCATTACTGATAGTAACTTGACAACAGAATATGTTCATTTTACATTAGAGATGACCTTTCTTTGCACTACCATGGGGCACTTTTTTAGTAACACATTTCTAACAAACCTTTATTTCTTGTCATTTTTGTTTTCTCCTTAAGCACAGGGGGTACACTGCATCATTGCCATCCTTTTTGTAACAGTTGAATGTTGGGCGTAATAAAATCTGAAGAAATCTCCAATCTTCTGAATGGGTGAAAGACAATTCCAATGTACGGGTTTATTTGCCTGCATAATAAATCTCTCTTTGCGCAAAATACTTCCTAGGGCCCCAGTATGTCAACACGGCAGTGGTGTATCTTGATTTTGTGCTGCCCTAGGCAGACAAAATTCCCCCCCCCCCAATTAATTGGAAGGAGCTAAAGCTTGCTGAACGGTGGGGGAGGGAACGAAAATGTTTGAAGCACCAGAAGTGTGCATTAACACCCCCCTGGCAAAGTGCCGCCCTCTGGAAAAGTGCCGTCATAGGCGAGTGCCTTGTTTTCCTTGTGGAAGATACACTACTGCAACACGGGACTTATAACTATTACAGATCTGTCTATATGAGTACATATACATTTAAATTACAATTACTTTTGAAATAATAAACATTAAGCAGGTTATATTAAAGATGTCCTACTGTTAGAACCTGTTAGAATAAGGATTTTTGTCTTTGTTGTTCTACTTGTTTATTGGTGTTCATGAACCTTTGTAGCATGACCTGGCATACAATGAAATGAAATAAACATACAATGAAATAAAAAAAGTAGACATTATCATTATAACATTTTTGAAACTGCTGATAATAGCAGCATTGAAGTGAAACCTGTTATTGGCTAGCTGAGAATTTGACTGCAAGCTTTAAAAACCAAGTTGCTAGGTCCTACCTTGAGCTAAAAAACATTTCCTTATTAAACAAGCACAAAATACAGCTTACAGGGACTGTATCACCTAAACATTGTTTTTGCTGTGCATGTAGAGCATAATAATCGGTTGAAAATGAGCTATACAGTGTATTAGCAAAACTGCAAGCAAATGCCTAAACTAGGTGAAAATGGTGTTCTAAATGTGTCTGTGGAGTCTCCAGCTTATGACATCACCTGTGGCACGGTATGCAGCCTCCAGCTTATGACATCACCTGTGGCACGGTATGCAGTCTCCAGCTTATGACATCACCTGTGGCACGGTATGCAGCCTCCAGCTTATGACATCACCTGTGGCACGGTATGCAGTCTCCAGCTTATGACATCACCTGTGGCACGGTATGCAGCCTCCTGCTTATGACATACCTCGGTATACAAATTATACATTTCACATTGAAAAAACGGTTTATTTGCATATTTTGCCACAGGTGATGTCATAACCAGGAGACTCCACAGACACATTTAAAACCCAATTTTCTCCTAATTTAAACATTTTCTAGCATCTTTGCTAATACATTGTATAGATCATTTTCAATCATTTTTTATGCTGTACCATGTTCAGGTGATACAGTCCCTAAGAATAAAAATCTTTGAAAAATGGGACCAAGCAGCTTGGTCTTGAAAACTTACTATCAAATTCTCAGATATTTCCATGGCTACTATTCGTTGACCTCGAGCATATCATTCAGATATATCACTGATATAACCAAGGGCTGTTCTGACAAATATATATTAACCATAATAAAAAAAAACAGACACCAGGAGATCAGTTGTGTCAATTCATAACTCTACCTGATTTGTTGTACTAAATTATCAAATGGACCCCCTTAGAGTTATATCAGAACTGTTTCAGAAAGAGTTTAAAGGTAAAGAGCCCGTAATTAATTGTGACGGATACATTGATTAATTACATAGGGTCAGCGGTGCCCTGGGTAATATACAATCTGGAGCTATTGAAGTGCATGTTGATGGCCAAGGATCATTATTGGGAGGGTAATCCTCAGATCTTAGCACTTGACAGGTGAACACATTCACATCATGTGGACTTCTAGAATCCCGAGCCGATAGTAAATCAGCATTCTGTATTGTTTACAGAATCATTTCAGATTATCAAAGGGAATCAATCATCAGTGTCTATTTTTCTCTTAAAGGGACTATCTGGTGCCCAAAATACATCTTCCAAATATTAATGCATAGTAATGTGCTTTCAAAGTACTTTAAAATGTATGTTTTACATTTTGCATTGTTTAAAATATAAAATACTTACACTTCGATGAATTTGTGAAATTACAGCAGTTTGGAAGAAACCAGAACTGCCCACACTGGATGAGAAAAAGTCAATTTCCTTTTTTTAGATGCAGGAATTAATGAGAATAATTTCATTCAAATTAATGGAATATCCTGTTTCGCTGGGGATGTCATCAGACAATGTGTTGCACCGTTAAAAGATCCTGCTATGGTCAAGAGCAAGGTCAATTAGAGTCCACAAAATATATTCTATTGCAGCAGCACAGGAAGTAACTAAATGAAACAAAACTTTATATCCTCAGTGTCTATATAATCAGTGCTGCCGCACTTGCAGTAAACATCGAGAGTAATCAGTAGGGGAGGTCTTGAGTAAAATATTAAAAATGTGATTTATGCAGAATGCCTGCATCAAATCACACTGGGGGAAAAAGCCTGCGCACTATACAAGCAGTGATCTTCATCTTGCACCAAAGTGATTTTGGGGACTAGACTGTCCCTTTAAAAATACATTTAGAGTCAAAAATTAAGCCAGTTATTTTAAAGATTTTTTTTTTATTTCTGTGTCCACTGGTTTGATTGTCATATTGTTTAGCGATTTAGTATGATCCTATTTGACTTGTGAGAAACACTGCAACTGGATGAACGAGAACCTCATCAACATGAGTTCGGAAAAGAGAAAAAGAATACACAGAAAATAGTGTTATACTGTTTTGCACAAGGTGCAGAGCTGTATTTATTGTGTGACTTCGCAACACAACAAAGTGTCAGTATAAACGACAAAATAGAGTTCAACAGAGCCCTAATAAGAGGGGCCAGGCATGTGTCAAACAGAAGGCAACGCTGTATGACTCCTCTTCCCATCAAGACTGTGTCCGAGTCAAGGCCATTAATGCTAATTCTGGTACTGGCCATGTCATAAAGTCTGCGTACTAAATTCTGTTGATTTAAACAACATTTGCCACTTCATATGAAAGTAAAAAGGCAGACAGACTTACAGACATCGTACAAACGTGTCGACAGACGCGTTTCACCGAATCTGGCTTTACAACTATTTGGTAATGTGCTACTCGTGTATCACAGAATACACTTGGAGAAGCTGGGTTCGGATTAAACGCGTTTGTCGACACGCCCCCTCCACACCGCAAATCTTCACATACATGTTGTTTGTATACACCACCCCTCAGAACCAAAGGACCCAAACCCTGAAACTCAAAGCTGGGAGGAACCTGTTGCAACTTGGGATCCTGAGGTCAGCCCGTTAAATCTGACCTCAGGTTCTTTTTTATCACATTGGTCCGCTTTTGGCTTTCAGTATTTGTTTGGCACAATGCTTGAGCACTTTTCAAACTCTAAGTGCAGTAGAAGTTGAGATACATATCTGATTTTGTTCATTTATGCTTGCTGTCTGTACGATGTCTGTAAGTCTGTCTGCCTTTTTAATTACAGATGAAGTGGCAAATGTTGTTTAAAAAAAAATCAAACCGTAAATAACCGCTTAATCGAAGTTATAATTGCTTCCAAATAAACCAGGTAAGTGCCACTTATGATCAATTTGGTCTATTTTGTCGTTTATACTGACTCTTTGTTGTGTGGTGAAGTCACACGAAAAATACAGCTCTGCACCTTGTGCAAAACAGTATAACACTATTTTCTGTGTATTCTTTTTCTCTTTTCGGAAGACATATTGATGAGGATCTTCAAGCAATAATCTTCACAGACACAGCGCTAAGTATATTTTATACTTTATTTGATACACTTTATCAATATTTATTGTACACTTTTTCTGATATACATATCATAGATACATTGAATATTTTGTGCGCTCATTTTTCTTGCTTTTGTTTTCATATATCATTGAGCGGAAATAGAGGTATTTTTTTCCACATTTAAGTGAGCTGCATCATTTTATAAATTACATTTTTTTTTTTGTAGCGTTAGACACTTTATTTTCCCAGCAGATTCTGAATGTGTTACCACTGCCCTCAAAACCACCCAGCTCACCTCAGTTGGATTCACACCTGCAAAATACACATTTCCATAGTGACGGGGATGGGACACTTCATCGCGGCTGCACCGTGCAGCCGCTTCCCCGCCGTCACTTCACCACACGACAGCTCGTCGTGGGACATTTCATCGCTAAAGGTGAGTTTTAATGTGTTAGAGTTAGAAAGATAGAGTTTTAGAATTAGAATTTTAGTATTGGGGTTAAGGGTGGTTAGAATTAGGGTTTAGGGGGTTAGAATTAGTTTTTAGGGTTCGGGGTTCATTTTAGTATTAGGGTTTAGGGGTTAATTTTAGTATTAGGGTTTAGGGGGTTAGTATTAGGGTTTTGGGGTTCATTTTAGTATTGGGATTGGGGGGGCCCTTTGGGGGGGGGGAATCATTTATTAGGGGGGATTTTCTTTTTACTTGTACATTTGTAAAAGCTGACAGTTCAGCGCTGAACTGTCAGCTCTTACATAGCCGCATTATTCTTCATTGCTGACAGTTCAGGGTTCTAACTAACGCGATGAACTGTCAGCGATGAAGTGTCCTAGACCCCATAGTGACTACCAGTGAAGTCGCACAAAAAGTTAAACCATCTTACAACTAGGGAACTGACGCATGTTATCCATATGGTTCATTGACTGACCATCCAACTAAATCCCAGACGTAGATCAACACTAGTCTTGTGCAGATGAGTTACCTCTCTATTTGATGATAATGGGGTACTAAACCAAATTTCTATGAGTATAATACATACATTTGAATTTTTTGATATATAAGATTAATATCAAATAAGTGGACAATGTACAGCATTCCACGGGATGTAAAATTACATGTTTTTAATTAGCACAACAATTTGGTAATTTGCACGAATGTATCACTGAATAAACAATAAAATAAATATTTGTGTTAATGCTCCTTATTTGGACTCCTCTTCAAGATTTCCAATAATTTATTGTATATAAATTTAGAGGCAGACCATGAGTAATAGATCCTACACCATGCACTCTAGCCTATGTTGATACAATAATCTATATGGCTAGATCCATATTCTTTTGACGTTGTCACATGGACTCTCGAATATCTATTTAATGATATTATGACTTCTCTACTGAGACTACACAACAGAACTTACTGTACAGAGCCTCTCCATGGGCCACCAGGGGACATCCATCTTGTCTATTATGACATTTGTACTGTAGATTCTATTTGTAGACTATATAGGATAGGAGAAGATGGTTAAAAAACAGTAGTACGTAAGTACATTTTCGTTTTACTTACATGCTCTGGACCCATTGTGTATGTTAATTTGGGGTATGCCTGTATTATTTGTCCAGCACAATGTGTATTGTTATGTTTCTAACACTATAATCTTGATTTGTGTCGAAGAGACTCAGCCCATATCCTACTTCCAATAAATCATTGTGACCGATGGAAACAAACAAAGTAAAATTAAGGATTTCAGAAAAGAAGATTTGGTTCAAATATGCTTTACAGGTGACGAAAGTACTACTGGAAAAGCAAGACATACATAGAAATAAACAGACAAACCAAAAAACGCAGAATTAATAAAAATGAAGAGATACTAGTCCTACCAGGGAAATAATGGTGTATATTTAATAAACAGTGAATTTAAATAAATCCGTCCAAAATAGGAAAAAGTTAGAAAATATGTCCTTATTTTCAATTCCACTATGAATGTCTGATTTTATTAGTATTTGTTTGTCAGTTAGAGGGTAGACCTTAATGTGTCTACACATTACTTTGACCTATTCCCAGATACTTTAAGGAACCTGTCAACAGTCAAAGGATTAAGCAGGAACTGAATGCCTTCCCAAAGGAACCGCTACACTACTTAGTAAATTCAATTTCTCGTTGTTCAAAAAAACAGGGCAAGACCTGGTCTTGATAAAGGTCCACAGTGTGGACCGAAACGTCGACCATTTGCTCATGTGAATACTATGTTACTGTGAGTAATCAAAGAATCTACTTTAATTCATTGCAAAGTCCTGTGAGTGCGTGCTTTCGTTTGGATCTGTATGAGTTTTAGCTGCATGGCACCCGGGCCATTTAACCCATGTCTACCTGTAGCTGAGTGCATCAAACCTTGGATTTACATATATATATATATATATATATATATATATATATATATATATATATATATATATATATGCGTTGGATAGGCACAAGGCTATCCTAGATACAAGATAGGGAAAGGGGGACTTATAAAAGTATTTAGAACATTGGGCAGACTAGACGGACACATTCTATGTTTCTATGTTTCTACATATTGTACATGTATAATTGTATAAATTGGATGAAAATGAAGAAAGACATGTTTATGTTTTTACAAAGAACATAAAAAAAGACTTTCAAAATGAATGTATTAAGACATTTTAGCCAAATACAGTGTGTTATAATATCAGATCATTCTGCAAATATATTCGCTTGCAAGTACTTATAATAAGACAACAAATCCCATAAATATATTTAGTTCACTGATATTGATTTTAAGCATGCTATTAGGGATAAAAGTAAAATATATATATATTCTTCTTTCTCCTATAATCAACAGCTAGATTTAAAAAAAAAAAATATATATATATATTTTTGAATTTACCTATAGCCACATCTATAATTGTTGCTGGGATTTTTTTTATTTAAACATGCTACTGCAATCCTGCATTTCTTAAAGGAACAGTAGTACTGCATTATTCGGCAAGCAAGAAACTGAACCTAAGATGTGTTGTCTTACATCCTGCTCGGTTACACCTTATCTGTCAATGTCTAGCTGGGAAATGGATTACTGAGAGACACACTAGATCATACTAACCACATTCAACCTAAATGACAACATCTGGCATGGAAGAAGGGGAAAACCTCCCATGCTGAATGTTTTTCTAAAGTTTATTTTTTATTTGTTTTATAAATATATATTTTATTATTTAATAGGACAATTTATATAATATGTATCTACAGTATACATATACTTGTGTGTGTGTGTGTCTGCATATATATATTTATATATATATATATATAATATATGAATTGTCCTATTAAATAAAAATTCCGTATATTTATTTTTAAAAAAATTACTTTACAGAAAGGCAATCAACACAGTAAAGGAAGAGAGTATATTTAAAAGAAGAAAAACTACTACAACAAGAGGACATAGTCTTAAATTAAAGGGGCAAAGGTTTAAAAGTAATATCAGGAAGTATTACTTTACTGAGAGGGTAGTGGATGCATGGAATAGACCTCCAGCGGAAGTGGTAGAGGTAAACACAGTGAAGGAGTTTATATATAATTTTGATAGTTTTCCAAATATAAATGAAAATTCTTATTTTCTCTAATAATTTCTAGTAAAATTACCTGTTTTATGTTTAAATATTCCTTAGCTATCTATTGTCAGCCAGAAAGGTTACAATTATTTTATCTAGTCTATGTTTTATACACTTTGGGGAATAAATCGATTTACAAGTCAAATGGTTTTATCTGCCAAGTTCAGTTAACCTGTTTTTCAGTTTGTAGTGCCCTCTAGTGGAATAGTAGGGAATAATGCTAAATCAATTTATGAAGAATATAGACCATGTGTCTGTCAATGACTAGCATGATGTGTGCGTGAGAGGTGCAGGTTTACACATGTGTCTGTTTGAGCGAGTGGCAGAATGTTCATGTGAGAGATGAGTTTACACGTGAGTTTTTGAGTGAGTGGCAGGATGGGAGTGTGAGAGAGGTGGGATTACATGTGTGTGTGAAAGTGAGATGCAGGATCAGAGTGAGTGTGTCTGAGAGAGTGGCAGTATGAAAGTGTGAAATATGGGTTTACAAATGTGTGTCTGAGCAAGTGGCAGAATGTGCATGTGAGAGACAGGTATACACGTGTGTCTGAGTGAGTGGCAGAATGTGCATGTGAGAGACAGGTATACACGTGTGTCTGAGTGAGTGACAGAATGTGCATGTGAGAGACAGGTATACACATGTGTGTCTGAGTGAGTGGCAGGATGGGAGTGAGTGTCAGGATGGGAATGTGAGAGACAGGTTTGCTCATGTGTGTCTGAGTGAGTGTCAGGATCTGAGTGAGTGTCAGGATGTAATGGACATTTGTAGGGTGGGAAAGTAAAAAGTGTTAAATGTTATATATGCCCATATAAAAAACAATGGGCGAACACACACACACACACACACACACACACACACACACACACACACATATATATATATATATATATATATATATATATATACATATACATACACACAGATATATAAATATTTATACACACACAATCACATGCATATATATATTTTATATAGACACACACGCCCATATATATAGTATATATAGACACACACATATATATATTATATATAGACACACACACATATATATTATATATAGAAATACACATATATATTATATATAGACACACACGCATACATATATATTATATATAGACACACACACACACATATATTATATATAGAAACACACATATATATTATATATAGACACACACATATACATTAAATGAAAGTTACATTTAGTTCTGTGAATGATCCCAGCACCTGTGAGAATAGCTATCTCTCTATTTACATGTTGGATTAACTCACTGTGTGAAGACAACATCTGTGTCCAATTACTGAGATGTATTGAAGAGGATCTGACATGGCCAGACCTGAAAGAATGCACCTCAATTAAACAAGGTGAAGGGGCAGCACAACAGCTATTCTTTCTTCAGTGCTTTTCTTTCCTAACAGGCCTATAACAATAGATCTAGGTGTGTCATGCCTAATACAAGTCTCTCCACGAAAATCTTGGCTCTCTAATGGCTCTTTTGTTGGCCCCTCCAACTGTCGACTAAGAGACTGGATGTGATCCCTAAGAGTTTTAATGAGGCCCATATAGATTATATATGGGACAACTTCATGAATTTAATAATGTCCGGAACTCCCCAACCTAAATTTCTTCTTTAGCATGGTCTTTCATAGCTCCACATTGCTACCTCTCTCTAATGGTCAACCCCAACTAAAGTTACCACCCAGCTGTTATTTTACCAGTAGATCCTAACCCCAACACACTATATAATAGATCTTGGATATTAACTGTTGAGAAGTAAGTTCTTGAGCTCAAGGGAATTACATTGTGTACAACATTCCTCAGTGCTGTTTCACCTTCACTAACTACATAATTCATATCTTGAAAGTATTGTAGCAGTGGGCGCTAACCTTGGCCCTGCAGAGGTTTGGGATCTTCATATCCTATGCTACTCCATCAGTCATAAGGCTGACTGAACATCCCAAATATCTGCAGTGCCAAGCTTTGCCATCACTGTTCTGTTGTCCGACATACAACAACAAACTGCTTCTTTAATCCTATTAAAGAGGGAACAACAGAAGCCCACTTCTGCCTGACTAACATGGATTTTGAATGATGCTCCTTTAGAGCATCATTCAAGAGTAATTTGAGCACCATCAAATGATACTTTAAATACAAATGCTTTAATGAAAGAGTATAAATAAAGTACCTTATTAAGCCCTCTTTGCTTGTATATCGGGGCGGACATGTTGTTTAGAATGTTGGGTCAGATGGGTCAGATCTTCCTTCATCACGTGATAGACCTATACAGCACTAAGCTGGCTCTATAACTTACTTTATTTGAATTTAAAACACACACAACTCATTCCTTCTATTAAACATAACTCCCCCCCCCCCCCAAAAGTTGTCTTTTAAATTAATACTGCCCACTGAATAAAACAGGATTTTCGATAGTAGCCGTTCCAGGCATTTGATGCACTAGACCGCTAGCTACTTATGTATCAATGTATCTCATTATTGTTTCGTATCTAATTTCTGGACCTTTCTCCTCCTTCTCCCAGTTAGATGTAGAGCGCAAAGGGTCAGCCTGGAAGAGACATGATTAAGGTTCAGGCTCAGAATGTGACAAACTGTTTTCTAGGCATTTTATTGATGACTCTGAGAAGGGTCAAGCATGATTTTGGGATTTTCTTCTTGCTGGTCACCAGTCAATGCTTCTCTGGAATGTTCAGCTTGGAGTTCAGCGGAGATACTGAATAGGGTCTCAGATTGATGATGTTAACCAGTAGACCTTGAGGATTTCTTGCTCTATCACTAGGCGCCTGTAACAGCTCACTTCTCCTGTAGGTCTGAAGCCAGGACAGCACATCAGACAGGCCCTTGGTTATTAATTAATGATGTCGTCTGATGAAGATAAATAATAAACGGGCCATGTTTCCATGCATTACATTTCTTTTCCAGGCCAGTTTGATGAACCTGTAGATCTGAAGCAAGTTGGATCAATGAAAAGATTATGAAAAAAAAAAGGTGATTAATATACTAATTAGTACCAGGTAATATTAGCAGTATATCACATACTTTTCACAAAATCTCATCCTCAGTCCCATTACGCTTCAAAATAATTAAGATGTGCTACAAATTCAAGTGTTAGAAAGAAACTTCTAAAATAAAGCTCAGATAACACACCTTATTCATAAAAGAGCATACTGCAATACTTTAAACTTTGACACCTTCATGGATCTGGCATGTGTCAATTGTCTGGTTAATTTACTGTTGGGAAAAATAACACCTTAAGTCTCTTTTCCTTAGTTGTGTATTAGGCATGTATCATTTCAAAAGATTTGTTTTTCGTCTCTCATGGATGCCCGAGGAATAGACCTAGCCACTTGGTCCTGAAAGCTTGCAATCAAATTCTCACTTAGCCGATACAGATGATCATGTTTACTTTACTTGCTCCGTGTACTTTATTTTAATAACCAAACCTAAATATTCAAAGAAAAATTAGATATTTTGATATGTCTTGGATTGTCCAACACTTTATATGCAGTTAGTATGCTATTATGGGTTCAGTAAAATACATTCTAATTTTAAAACTGCCCCCCCAAAAAATGAATTCAGGGTTTCTTTGGGGTTGACACTCTACTATGTTAATACCACACGATGAACCAATCTTGCCATTCTAGTCTAGTAGATATCCTAGATAACCTTCAGTAAGTTGGAATTAGTGTCTACCCCTTAGTTCAGAAGGTGGACGAGTGATATTAAGGTCAATAATTTCATCAGAAATATATCTTTATGAATTATGTATTACTTGCCACCACATCAGTATATGTTATATACACGCAAAACAAATAAGTGATTTGTGTAAAGTGAACCTTGTGCAAGAAATTTATAAAATAATTAGTACTTGCGGTACCACACCCGCTGCAGCCTTCTGGAGCACTCCGAAATGCTCAAATACAATAACAAAGATAAAAAGCAGATGGGAGCGAAAGAGTGGGTACCTTTGAATAAAACAAAATACAATAGTGCAATAATGCCACACTGTTGCAGTGTAATAAAGAAGTATAAATGGATGCACTCACAAACGTACGTGAGTGTCAATCACATCAAGTGAAACTGTAGATCCGTAAAAACAGCTTTAATAGTATTCTGCAATGAAAGAAGGTATATACATGTGCAGGACCAGTAGGTATACAACAGATACTGGCCCCTAGCACTGAAAAAACTCACAAGACAGTAAAAGTCATAGAAATGCTCCTGAAGACATTTACATCAACGGAGCTTTCATCCAAAAGGGTGGTGGGAAATGTAGCGCTGGAACACGATCTGTTGTCACCTCTGTTATATACACTACTCTTAAAAAGTTCAGGCTCACTTAGGAAGTATCTTGTTTTTTTTCATACAAAGAAAACAGACATTGAATGAGTTCACAGGAGTGATGGCGGCTGATAATGGGCCTCTGTCCGCCAATGTAGCCAATGTTAAAAATCAGCCGTTCCCATCTACAATAGTCTTTTACAACATTAACATGTGTCTACACTGTGTTTCTGATCCATGTGATGTTATTTTAATGGTAATATTTATTTGACATGGTAATGTACATGAAAAGTAAAAGCTATCGAGTTAACCAAGCTTTGAGCGATAACTCAGTTGGTATATCCCCTGACCACAGAGCCTGTCCAGACCTCAAGATCACAGGTTCAAATCCTGCCAGGGTCAACTCAGTCTTTCATCCTTCCGAGGTTGATAAACGAGTACCTTCTATTGGTTAATAGTAAACTATTGTTCAGCTGCCAATTTGGTTAGTTCTGAAAGTATGTGCTTAGAATGCTGCTATATAAATGCTAGTTATCATTTGTCTTTTTGCTCTGGAGGAATTTGGTGTCCAATAATACTCCTGATCCCCAAGGTCTCAAATTTACCAGCCTATCGTCTAGTACTGGAAATAAATTGACCTATGAAACATTTTTGTCAGCGGTGGAAAATAGTCCTGATAGAACTCAGGAGATCCATAAATGGTTAGAGTACAGGCCGTGACAGATCAAATAGCCGAGAGATTAATGACATATTTGCTGATAAGGTAAAGTCAGGAGGATGTTAAGTCTTTGGTTAGGGATCTGAACTTCCATTGACTGGCAGCCCAGATAACATGTACAATAGATCAACAGCTGGGTTGGGAACTTGAAAGAATAGTTCAGCTTGTTAACTTCTCCCAAAAAAAAAAAAAAATAATACACAGAATTGAGAAACAATCAGTCAGAGGGGTTGGGTCTGTCCTGGGATTAACACTTTAATATCCATAAGACCATACACGGTAAGTCAGAAGAGTATCATTAAGCATATCTGCACAGCCCGGACAAGTCATCAGACCTGTTCTTCGCCCCCCAAAAATGGCAGTTTATTGCAAGGGATTCTGGGTAGAGGCATGCACGATAAGGATTATCTGTGTGCTTCAGTATCCAGTTTATGCACAGCTGACCTATCTGAGAAATTGACTTACTGTATTTAACAATGGTTTACCTCTGTAACTGATGCTGCCTCCCCCAAGCCTCGCAAGAAGTTTGCCAGAAGCCAACCTCATCCTGATGTGTCCCATAAAGTAGGATACAGCTGTCGTGCCTGGGATTTCTGGTTCTGTTCTGTGTTTGAAGAAGTGGCCATATGCTCCAAGGAGTCCACAGAAAGTCAATGTTGAGGTCCAAAAGCAACTAAATTGACATCATATTTTTTAATTTTGTTATCAAATGTACAAAAAAAAAAAAATAGATATACAGATGGGAAAAGAAAAATATACAAAGCATAATAAAAATAAAATATAACCATAGTGTTTAGCATTAGAACATAAAATAAACATAAAAAAAATTGAGTTGGGAGACACTATATGTAACATATAGTGTATAGTAACCAGAGTGTTATAGAAAAGAATAGAACATCCTACACACAATAGAAACAGGAGAACCCAATAAAAACAGGCTAGATCCGGGTCACCATCAGAAATTGGGGGGCCCCTTACAGACCAAATGATCTGGGTCCCAACCTCATGTCTCCTTTCATTATTGCCCCCACATCTCTTGCCAAAAGACCACCTTCCATACCTAGGGCATGCCTCAGCACCCACATCGCGCACACACAGGGCTTACTCTAGCCAGCACCTACTTTGCATCCACAGGACATGCCACAGCACATGCCCCAGCACCCACATTGCACACCCAGGACATGCCCCATAACCACATTGTACTCCCAGGATGCACCACTGGACATGTCACATCACCCACATTGCACACCCCGGAATTACACCAGCACTCCAGGACATGCCCCAGCACCCACAATGCACACCCAGGATTTACCCGACTTACCCAGGACATGCTCCATTACCCACACTGTACACCCAGGACTTACTCCAGCATCCCCAGAAATGCCCCATCATCCACATTGAACACCCAGGATGAACCCCAGGACATGCCCCATCACCAGGGCCAACGCCAGCATAAGGCTGCCTAGGCAGCCGCCTTAGGGCACCTCAGCGGAGGGGCGCCAGCGGGGAGAGCACCAGGTAAAAAAAAAAAGAAGCTTGCCGGTAGAGGCATTGGCTGGAGAGATCAGAAGATCTCCCCACACCAGCCCTCTACACGCCGGAGTGGAGGATCCGCTTTAATAAAAAAAAAAAAAACCTTGCTTGCCGGCAGAGACGGTGGCTGGGGAGATTGGAAGAGTAACCTGAACGCTGCCTGTTTGGCTCCCCATGCAGTGTGACGGGGAATTGCTTGACAGGTCACGTGACCGGTGCTCTGATGTCAGACATGCGCCTGGTTACATGACCTCTCTGCACACACCGCAAGGGAGCTGAACAGGCAGCATGGTAGGACACCATGCTGTCTGCCACTAGCCACCAGGGACAAGGGTAAGTGTTGGGGGGATGGGGGCATGTATTGGCGGTGATGGGGACATGTATTGGGGGTGATGGAGGCATGTATTGGAGGTGATGGAGGCATGTATTAAGGGTGATGGGGGCATGTATTAGGGTGATGGGGAATGTACTCTAGGTGATGGGGTCATGCATTGGGGTGATGGGGGCATGTAATGGGGGAATGTAATGGGTGATGGAGGTATGTAATGGGGGCGATGGAGGCATGTAAGGGGATTGATGGAGGCATTTGATGGGGGTATGTAATGGGGTTATGGGGTAATGGAGCATGCAATGAGTACATGTTAAGGGGGCATGTAATGTGTATGTAATGGGGTGATGGGGGCATGTAATTGAGGTGATGGGGCAATTAATATGTGTGCATGTGGGTGATGGGGCATGTAATGAGGTGATGGAGCATGTTGGCTGTGCAACGTTGGTTATGGGTAATGTCGTGCGTGTGCAACGTGGGTGGGGGGGGTGCCAAGCCACTGGCTCTGGGTGCAATAGAGGTGCATGGCAATTGTTGTGGGTACTGTATGGTGCTGTGTTAAGTCCTTTAGCTGCAATGTGGGTGATATGAAAATAGTTGCATATATTATTAAAAAGTTTACATTTACATACAGTTTTTTACAATGATACAGGGGAGGGCCACTGCTAAAATGTACAGGGGGGGGGGGGGGGCACCGCTAAAGATTTTGCCCAGGGCCCACTAGGGTCTTAAAGCGACCCTGCATCATACAATGACTAGCCAAGGCCCAGTGGCCAGTTGAGACCGTAATCCAATTAATATGTAGTAAGGCAAATTCAGGATTTGGATTTAAATCCCTTTTCCATAACCCCTTACACTGTTGTTTACTGTGGGTAAAGCAAGTCTATTGAAAAAGTACAGAATCATTTATGTGCCCAGTGGATACAAACGATTACCAATTGTACCGGCTCCACAAGCAATTCATGACCAATTCCCTAAGAATGAATTAATACATTCCATGCTATTTTAACCACCAAGCTTTGTAATACTAAGCTGGGAAGAGTTATATATTTTTTTCCTTTTTAGAAGGCTAGGTGTGACCTAAATATTTCAGAGGATGCTCATTTATTATTAATCAATCTTTTTGGTGTTCCATTGATTGGCAGCTCCTACTGGGCAGCACATCTAAGCTTTTAACAGTTTTTTTTTTTTTTGTTTTTTTTACCAGGTTGTTAAATTACAAAAATGATAAATATTTTAACAGTAAGAGTGCAAGCATGGACGAGAGAAAACGTTCTGCCCGAAATCTTTTTTTTTATATTTTCAAATTTAGTGCCACTAATTGTACGAACCTGCTCGTTTTAAGAATAGCATAGTAATATCAATGTTTTGCCCAGCAAAATTCAGAGGTTTATATAATAAAGGTAAAACACAAACGCACATGTGAAATACATTTTTTAAAGGCCTGGCCAAAACCTTGTCTTTTTTAATAAAACACACAAATTAACCATTAAAGGACAACTGTCTACAAAAAAAAAAAGTATGTTTAATTAAAAGATTGTACCAAGGGTAGGCATTTAATATAGAAATTCTTTCATGAAAGAATATAAATACAGTACCTTATTGAGCCCTCTTTGCTCCATATAGCTCTATTAGGGAGCAGACATCATGGGCCAGATCTTCATGCATCTGACCCAAGATTCTTAACAACTTAGTAAAACTGATTCTAAACAACAAACTAGAACAGATCTAAACAACATAAACTGCTATACAAGCAAAGAGGGCTAGTTAAATTACTTGATTTTTATTCTTTTATTAAAGAATTTCTATTTAAAATGCCTAGTTTTGATGCCATCTTTCAATTACACATAACTTTTTTTTTTTTGGCGACTTTAATAAAAAGAACGATCCATTCATTACTCTACTATATATATGTAAGGCCAAAGGGGCAATAGGGCTGCAGAGAGCTGTAGTTTAGGAATATTCCTGTCCTCCTATTTGCCCTCATCTGTTCAGGCCATGTAGAGAAGTGATAGCTAACCTTGGCCTTGTAGATGTTTGGGGACTACATATACCATGATGCTCAGTCAGCCTTATGATTGGTTGAGAATCATGGTAAATGTAGTTCCCAAACATCTGCAGTTTCAAGGTTAGGCCCTTGAATAAATGCCCACATTATCCACTAGACTGAGTGGTTCTGCCCCGACGTGGGAAACCTAGAACTATAGCTATAAAAGTATTAATAGGTTATTTATAGGTCCTTAATTAAGAGAACTGAATGTTCATGCATTTTATTTGGTGCATGGATGTAACTAGATAAACTATATATATAGACTTACAACAAAAAGGTTGATTAAACATGAACCAAATGCATTTTTCATACTTTCCACTAGGTGGAGCTTTAAGATTAGCCTTAAAAAAAAAATCCACGGCCCATCTAATGCACACCCATCTTTGTTAAATGGCACCTAGAAAAAATTATAATCGTGGTCAAGAGTTAGCAGTTTTATTGAGTTGTTTTATTGTTAATTATACCAAATCAAACAGTGATTTTGTCACCAGGTTCTCTAGTTCATCTAATTGGGCTCATCTGACCATAATACACAAGATTGCAAGGAACATTACCATCCTTGGTCCTACAGACCAAAAAAGCAGCTACTGGCAATGTTACAACACGCAAGAAACCTTAGACTAATGGAGCTCAGCAATCATTAGCATTTTGATTAATGAAAGGCTTCTGTTGCAAAATATACGAGCAGACAAACGTGGAATGATCTGAACTGGGTAATTCTCCTCCTTTCCTGGTTCCTAAGACAGGAAAAGCAATTACAACTTCAAAAAATATTAATAATAATAGTACTTTTGCAAAACGCGTGAACAGGAAAAGCTTAAAAATACTGCACCTATTAGAAATAATCCTTATAAAACAACAGAAAACGACTATAATGATAAAATTGTATCCCTCGACTCAAAATAAGGAATACAAAAACCGATAACAAAAAAGACTTTTATTAGATACTGTAAAAATAAAACTTATAATGATACAATTGTATCCCTCAACTAAAAAAAAAAAAGGAATACAAAGGCTGAGAACAAACATAATTTCATAGATACTATAAAAATAGAACAGTTGCCAACCGATATGATGATAGTACGCAGTACACAGTAACATTAGGTCAGCAAAACCAAAAATAAAGTGAGAACACTAAAATATACACTGTAGTTAATAAATATATTGTTACAAAAAAAAAATGTCATGAAAAAAAGTGTGATGATATTTATTCCAAGTGAAGTGTTATAGCGTGAAAAAGTCGTAGAAAGTGATACTCAACAAAAATCAGTTAATGTGGTACAAGAAAATGTATACAACATTACCATGTATGTGTAAAGCCAAAAAGAAGCAAAATGAACCTGTTAGAGGAGAAATAACAAAATAAAAATTGTGTAAAATCGTTAAGACTGCTACTGAATGCACCTGTGGCGAAGGTTGATATTTCGTGTTCTGTGTTAAATTTATTTGTACTTTAATATTATTTTGTATCCTACTGTATGGATGCAATTACAGAAATGTCAGTATATCCTTCCTGGTAAAATACTTTATAAAGAAATAATTAATTCTAGAAAAGTGGTAATGATACTCTATCAAACGAGATGGCACTTTAAAACAAAAAAAAGTGCTATATGTGCTCTGTATACAGAAATCCAGATCAATATAACACAGTCCTACTCAGGACCGTCTACAGTCCCTCTGAACATGTCCCAGTTGTAATCAGATAACATTCCCAGGAGATTTGTTAAACCACAATAAGGAGTCCAGAATAATTGGATCAAATACGCTTGAAAAGTCCACTTTTTCAAGGGTTAAGTATATCCCTCTGTGTGGAGACCTCTACTCAACGCGTTTCGCCGGTTAAATGCAAGTCAGACTTTCTCAAGAGGTTCCTGGAGATTGCAGATGGCTCTAAGTAGGAAGGTGTTAAAGCAGTCTGGAGGGATTCCCCATGTTTCAATACTGATTTCAGGTTTTTTTTGTATATTGCACATTTTTCATTTGCAAATGCCACCTTGTTTGTGAGTTTTATAAAGTAAAAGTGTAATTCTGATTTCCTCTCTCTCTCTATCCTGGCACAGCGGTGAAGGGTCTGGTGGTGGTGACCAGATAGTTGGGCGTTTAGTTGTGTCATCCTATCTCTGCGTGAATTAGGCAGTATTGTATTTAGCAAGACTCTACTACAGTTTTCTGCTTGGAACAGATTATTTCTCCTCTCTAAGACCTGTGGATGCAAGTCCTGCAACCACCAGATTTGTCATAATATGTGCCTTTAAAACCCCCTAAACCCTAATACTAACCCCCGACCCCTAATACTAACCCCTTAAACCCTAATACTAAAATTAACCCTGAACCCTAATACTAAAATTAACCCCCTAAACCCTAATTCTAAACCCCTAAACCCTAATTCTAACTACCTTTAAACTAAAATAGATCAAATACTTACCTTTAGCGAAGAAATGTCCAGCAATGAAATCTCCAGCGACGAATTGTTTTGTGCTGCAGAGTCGGCGGTGAAGCAGCTGCGCAGAAGCAGCCGCGATGAAGAGTCCCTTCCCCTTCATAACACAGGCAAGACTCATAGAGCATCCATAGCACCATAGAATTCTAGAATGTCCTAGTAGTCTTGCACTCCCATAATCCTGTGTCAGTCACTCTGGGTCGGATATCTGGGTGGATATACTGCCAGTTCTCCAGCATACTATTTGCCCACTATAATCTGTAGGCCACTCAATACTTGGCTCCCATGATTCTGCTGGAGGTCAAGCAGCTACTTGCTGTGTTTGGGTATAGCTGGGCTTTCTTGGAATTGTAGTTAACGATAAATATCAGAGATCCAAATGTAACTCCCACTCTTTTAGCATAAGAAGGGTTGGCAGCTGCTACTTATACAGAGTTTCCAGTGAAGAGTGTAGATAATAACTCACTGGATGATAGCTGAGTAATAGCAGCCATTTTGGAATGGGGGGCTGATATGCGATCACATGGGCATGGGGGGCGCCCATTCCTCACTCATAAATGATCTAATTTGAAAGGGTTGTAAACACTACCTACTACTGCACCAAACAACTGACTCAGTTAATACAGTTAACATGGATAAGGGGAATGGGCAATACCCTGGCCCAACACTACCCAGATAAAAAGCTACTGTGCTACCCAGTCTACTGGGTTCAATACATTTGTGTGTTAATGTGGCTGGAGTTGAAGCCTTTACTACTTATTATGACACTACTCTTTAAGATGTCTCACTCTAGGGTGTAACACTGGGTCCTAGCTGCAGGGCCATCTTTATGATCAATGGAGAGAAGTCTCCAAAAACGAGGGGGCACTATACACTATTGGGGTTTGGCACTAAAACTGAACAGCCAACTGTGCCAAACTCTGCTGTCCCATCACATTTACCCCCCTACTAATGTTGTGTGTGCTTCTAAAAAAAACAAACAGGTATTAGTAGCCAAATTCTCTAATCTGCCTAATCTTTTTAATTCAGCTACTGATGCAGAATTTTAGTGAATTGACCACACTTGGCTGTTTAGTAAACAGACTACAAGTCTCCTTATTCGGGTAGCTGATAAGACAGGGGAAGCCTCTGCAGACATCCTGGGTATTAGTAAACTGACAGTGCATGGAGGTGTGCTAGAATCTGACCCTTCGCTTCTGATATACTGTAGCTATTATTTAAACGAATGAGCAGCAAGCGTCCTCGATTCTGGGTACAGTCCAGTAGAGTGGGGATATTAATTAAATTTCTTAAACAAATAACAGAGCAGCACAGGAATGCATAGGTCCATCTGGCATTTCTGGAGACGGATCTCTGCAGAGACCAGACTGGAATGGTAGTAGATACAGCTATATGGAGCTCAGCAGATGGACTCGGGTCTCTGGTGGGAGAAATTTGGTGGCGGTCCAGCAACTCTATCCCTCCTTCCCGAATTTGTCGTTCCTTGCAAATGTGATTGAAGAAGAACCTCTCCCAGCTCCCCTCGCTTTTGTTTGTATGAGTGATGTTTAAATCAGAGGGATTTGTTGGGGGGGCAAATCCCGACTGATCTCATTTCGTGTGTGTGTATGCGAGCATCAAACACAAAACCGAAAATAATTAGGAGGATGTAATCCCATTGACTTTACACCTTGTTCGATTACATTACTACATCTCAGTCTGAGAAAGATCTGCTGTAGGCCCTTCTTAACCATTTCAATGCATAGCTGGTGAGATTGCTTAGTTGGCTAATGTACCAACTTCATTATCTCTTCAACCTCCAACCCGTACAGTTTCAGTGCTTGGTAGGATTGACTCCGCAGTTCATCCTTAGAAATTAGATTCAAGTTATATGATTAAACTGGGTGATAGTAACATCACCTGGATTTTGGTCAAAAGTGACATCCACAGGGGATCTTTGAAACCAGGGTTAAACACAATTGACGACCTGTATAAACACGACCCACATGCAGATGGCACAAAATACTCGGCTTGTGCACCTATGAGCGGAATCCAATGAATACATGCACGCTTACAAATAGACAGTAGTAAACCCCCTCTAATAAAGTAACCCCCTAAAACTAACCCCAAGCACTAATGCCAACACTAAAACTAACCCGTAACCCCACAACCCTAATACTAACCCGAATCCTAATACTAATAGTAATGCTAATGCAAAACCCTCAAACTAACCCTAACACTAACCCTAAAAGTATCCCCAAACTCTAAAACGAACCCTAATACTAACCCTAAAAGTAACCCCAAAGCATAAAACTAACCCTAATACTAACCCTAAAATGATCCTCAAACTCTACAACTAACCGTAATACTAACCTTAAAAGTATCCCCAAACTCTAAAACTAAACCTAATACTAACCCTAAAAGTATCCCCAAACTCTAAAACTAACCCTAATACTAACCCTGAACCCTAATACTAAGCCCAGTACTGACCCTAATACTAAGCCCTAATGCTGACCCCGAACCCTAATACTAACCCTGAACCCTAAAACTAACCCTGAACCCTAATACTTAGCCCTAATGCTGAACCCTAACCCAAATAGTAAGCCCATATACTAATCCCGAACCCTAATACTAACCACGGTTAGCCACAGCGAACTGTCCTATCCCCTATAGCCACACCTGCCGGTATTTAATATGTCTGAAGAACACTCAGACTAAAGATTGCTCTTTCTTTTGTAGAAGTAGATCATCACACATCCATCTGGCAACCTGTTTTTTGACAGTCAATTAATTTAAGCAAATCACTGAATCTGGGGAATTCACCGTGTGGCCCAGTGAACAGAATGTTTATATTTTAGCACAAGAAGAGATGTGCGGCAGAAGCTTAACTATGGATTAATGGCGTCAACAGAACCGAACGGCTTGCTGTGCTTTATGCAAACTGAGCTCCTGTGAGAAAATGATTCATGGTTCCCGTAAAAAATAATATGAAAAGTATTAAATAAAATAAATAAATAAGAAAGCTTTCTTGGCAGACAGCTGCTATAATAAATCCTTAGTCGAACATGACTTTTTTTTTTTTTTTTTAAAGAAACAATCTATGGTGAATATAAATATGATAAATAATATATGTGTTGTTCTACTGAATTTTAAGGGAAACATTACGTGATCATTGATTTATATTAAATAATAAATATTGGTACGTCTATTAGATCTGTGTGCTTCATTTTATGGCAATATTATACATACAGTGTACTGAAAAGCCACCTGTTAAAATTTGAGCGTATTAGACCCATCATGGGTTGCGTTAAAATTAGGCCCATGAGGCAATTGTGCAGGCGCCAACTGATGGGAGTTATGGCTACATTTCTTTCCGTTTAAAACACCTGGCAATTTAGCCAGCCATGTAGACAAAAATTGCCATTTTATAAAAGGTTCTAATACCATACCTAAGTGTCCCTATTCAGGAGTGACACTCCCTATTTTGCACCCAAAAACCCCTGTCTCTCTTTTCCTCCTCTGTTGTCTCTCTTTTCCTCCTCTGTTGTCTCTCTTTTCCTCTTCTGTTGTCTCTCTTTTCCTCTTCTGTTGTCTCTCTTTTCCTCTTCTGTTGTCTCTCTTTTCCTCTTCTGTTGTCTCTCTTTTCCTCCTCTGTTGTCTCTCTTTTCCTCTTCTGTTGTCTCTCTTTTCCTCTTCTGTTGTCTCTCTTTTCTGGGAGCTCAGAATGTTTTGGTTTGTAGAACTATATCACAGAGCTCCACAGCAATAAAACTCACAATAAATTGTGTTTAAGCTGCAGTATATGTTTTTTTTATATATATATATTAATTTGTGTAAATGAAAACATGTATTCTTATTCTGAATGACTTATCAAATTAGATAAATAGTTACCAGCAAAAATTGAGGCATCGCCAACGTAACAAATTCCACTTTTTTGCCAAAAACTTTTATATGTGGGACTTCTTAAACATAACCCCTTAGTGCAGCTGACAATGCCAATAGGCAATAGGCAAGCTAATTTGTCTACTAAGGCTCTAACTCTTGGAGGGCGGGGCGGCTGCTGTCTGCACCCCCAGCGACACTCTGCAGAGAGAGTCAGAGTGTCGGGTGTCATGTGACAGAAGAAGACAGTCTGTGTCATGGCAGCAGGCACAGACTTCACTGAGAACTGAGCTGGAAACATAGAAACATAGAATGTGTCGGCAGATAAGAACCATTCGGTCCATCTAGTCTGCCCAATTTTATTTTTTTTGAGTACTTTTATTAGTCCCCTGTTCCCGGTCTTATAGCTAGGATAGCCTTGTGTCTATCCCACGCATGCTTAAAATCCTTGACTGTGTTTACCTCTACCACTTCTGCTGGAAGGCTATTCCATACATCCACTACCCTCTCAGTAAAGTAATACTTCCTGATATTACTTTTAAATTGTTGTCCCTCTAATTTTAGACTATGTCCTCTAGTTGTGGTAGTTTTTCTTCTTTTAAATATACTCTCTTCCTTTACTGTGTTGATTCCCTTTATGTATTTAAATGTTTCTATCATATCCCCCCAGGAGAGGGCTAATTGAAGGCACGAGACCACCAGAGAGGAGGAGGCCCGGGCTACACTGGACTACCACGGAGGCAGACTACGACAGAATAGGTAAGGTAGAGGGGATGTGTGTGAGACTGTGCATGTGTTGTTGTTGTGTGTGTGTGTTTGATTTTGTAGCTCTGTTACTACAACTGACTGTGTGTATGTGACATTGCATGTGTGACTGTGTGTGTACATATACCTGCATGTGTATGTGACACAGAATGTGTTACTGTGTTTTTAAGCGTCTTGGGGCAGCAAAAAGTTTCCCACCTGCCCTGCTCCCCATCATCTCTTTTATATACATCACCACATTTAAAATGGCCAATGAGGGACTCTATGTGAAGGCAGTGTGACCAGTTGTTCAGCAATTTCAACAATGTTTCCGTAGCAAAGTATTTTATACTTTAATTTAACTACAGCCATTTTTAAACTCACTAAATGCACATTATTGAGAGTTGTATTGCTGTGGAGTCTGCAATACCTTTACAAACACACCAAACAATCTCAGTGACTAAAATACAGGGCAAACAGGGAAGGAAAGAGGAACAGGGGATTCTGGGTCCAAAGGAGAGACAGTCCTTCAATAGTACTTACGAGGTACAGAATTTTCAACATCATTTTGTTTTTGTCTGAATAACATCAACTCTACCCTGCATTCCAATGTGAATATGCCACTTATTTGGGTATTCTAGCATTAGTGTATCTTCCGCAAAAAAAGACACTCACCTAGGGCGGCACTTTGCCAGAGGGCGGCACTCTGCCAGAGGGTGTTAAAGCACACTTCTGGTGCTTCAAACATTTTCGCTCCCTCCTCCACCGTTCAGCAAGCTTTAGCTCCTTCCAATTAATCGGGGTGATGGTGGCATGTCATGGACATGGTATGTAATGAGGGTGATGGTGGCATGTAATGGGGGTGATGGGGCATTTAATGTGTGTGCAGTGTGGGTGATGGGGCATGTAATGGGGTGATGGGGCATGTCGTGGGTGTGCAATGTGGGAGATGGGGCATGTCGTAGGTGGGCAATGTGGGGGGGGGGGGGCAGAATTTTGTCTGCTAGGGCAGCACAAATCCAAGATACACCACAGAATTCTAGTGATGGTGGACTACAACTCTCAGCGTCCTTAAGAAACAAAAAACAAAAGTAGGCAGTGTGAGGCACCCCTACAACTTGCCTTCATGCCTATACAACCTAGGCTGCCAGTGACACTAGAAAGACAAATTCTGAGCACACCTGAGCCAAAGGATGACTAGATCATGCTGGTAACTGTAGTTTACATACCTGCCATAATGTATTTTAGTGATAAGCTGGTCGTATCTTGCATGCATATATATTATATACACGTATTTGCAATACTTGTATGATGAAGACACACCAGGTGGTTAATTGTGGTCAAATTCATGCCATATTAACTATTTCTCTTTTTAATTCGATGATCCCCATCCAGCCAAAAATCTTTACATTTTCTTAGAATTTTTTTTAAATCAAAATATTTTCTGGTTGGGGGGGGGGGGGGGGGGGGGGGTTTGCTCAAAGGGTTAAACAATTTTCAAGTAAATTTATCACTCATCAGCTATAATTAAATATGTTTATATTAAATGATGTGCTGTAATGTATGTAAGACTCTTTTAACTGATCCTGCTATTAGAAACAGATGCTGAAGTATCAGCGCTCAGCAACATGACTTGCTTTGCCTTCCCAGCTGTCTAATCGTAATTACTTTAATTTTAGCTTGTTATCTAATTATCACCTTTGTAAAGGGAAAAGTACTCTCTAATGTGTACTGATTGTTTCAGATGATGATGATGAAGAGCATGAAGCAGCTGTCAGGCGGCCCAGACCTGCCTATCCAAGATAACTGCCTTGGATGGACTTCTGTGGACCTAGGATGGTCCATGGTGGTACAGTGATAACCATGCAGGAAGATCTCATCAGTAACTCAGCATCCAATGTTCACTGTGAGCAGGCATCTCTTTTAGAAGACCGTGCATGATTTCCACCAGGTTTGACTGGACAGTCCACCAAACTTGGGGCAGTCCTGGCATAAATGTCTCCTAATCATAGTGTTCTGCACTATACACAAACAGCATCGCTTTTAAACTATGTACATCTATGAATCAACATCATTGATTAAAGTGGTTGTTAACCTCACCAAAAGTTTAATGCCTAATTAAAATACTTTTTGAATGGTACTTCTAGGCAGTTTTTTTTTTGGCCTTGGTACTTTGCAGGGGACGGCATAAAATTCTGGTAATCACTGGTAAGCTGTTTGGGAGTAAAGTTAGCATAGGGAAGCTGTTTTGGGACAATTTTGGCACTAGAACAAAGGTAAAGTAAAGCTTTTTGGGGACAAAGGTGGCACTGGAAAGCTGTTTGGGGACAAAGTTGGCACTCGTAATCGGTGGACAATGTTGGCACTGAATTTCTGTTTAGGAATAATGTTGGCACTGGAAAGCTGTGTGTGGACAAAAATGGCACTGTTAAACTGTTTGGGGTGAAATATGGAAGAGACAAGCTGTTTTTACATAAAGATGGCACTTGGAAGATGTTGGGGATAAAGTTGGCACTGGTAATCTGTTTAGGGATAAAGTTGGTGTTGGGAATCTATTCAGGGACAACGTTGGCACCAGGAATCTTTTTGTGGACACAGTTGGCAATGAGTAGATCTTTGTAGACAAAGATGGCAATCTGTTTGGGAAAAAATATTCTAGAGACAAGCTGTTTTGACACAAAGATGGCAGTGAAAAGCTGTTTTGGGATAAAGTTGATGCTGTTAATCTGTTTAGGGACAAAGTTGGCACTAGGAATCTGTTTGTGGACAAATATGGCACTGGGAAATTGTTTTGGGACAAAGATGGCACTCACAAACTGTATGGGTATAAAAATGCAAAAAGACCTGTAGTCCCATGGGCTCAACTTGCAGACATTTCTTCTGTCCCTGGTGCCTCCATGGAGGAATGTCCCCATTTCCAACACATAAGTAAACAGCAAAAGAATTCTGAAGGCACTCAGATTACAGACAAAAAATGTAAAAAAAAAATCTTGTTTCTTTATTTCAGGTCTATGGACCATTAAAATTATTCAAAATACTAGAAAATAGCAAAAGTTATCAAAAATGATTATACATACTGGTACAAAAACATCCTCAGCGTTCAAGATTGATGACTCATGACATTTCGGCTAGTGACCGCTTGTAGGCTGTGCTTTGTCAAAAGCTGCCTCGAGGCATTTTTTGTCTGGAATCAGAGTGCCTTCTGAATGCTTTTGCTGTTTACTTGGGTATAAAGATGGCAGACATAAGCTGTTTGGGCACAAAGATAGCACTGGTAAGCTATTTGGAGACTAAGCTGACACTGGGAAGTCGTTATGGAGCAAAGTTGGCCCTGGGAAGCTGTGAGGACATAGAGGATATCTGGAAGCTGTTTGTGCACAAATATGACATAGTAAGCTGTTTGGGGGAAATGATGATAGAGACAAGCTGTTTTGAAAATATGGCAGTGGGAAGCTTTAGGGGACAACGATGAGCCTAGACAAATATAGCCCTGTTAACTGTTCAGGCACAAAGATGCCACTGTAAAGCTGTTTGGGGACAAATATTGCACTGAAAAGCTGTTTGGAGACAATGTTGGCACTGGGAATCTGTGGACAAATTTGACACTGGGAATCTGTGGACAAAGTTTCACTGGGTTTATGTTTGGGTACAATGTGGGCACTGGGAAGCTGTTTGTGGACAAAGATGGCACTGTTGAGCTGTCTGAGGTACAATATTGTAGACACAAGCTGTTTTAACACAAATATACTAGTGGAAAGCTTTTTGGGGATAAGGTTAGCACTGGGAATCTGTTTAGGGACAAATTTGGCACTGGGGATCTGTTTTACAGCCAAAGTTGGCAAAGGGAAGCTGTCTGTGGACACAAATAGCACCAGGAAGCTGTTTGGAGACAAAAATGACACTATTAAGCTGTTTGGGGACAAAGATGGCAGGTGCAAGCTGTTTGAGGACAAAGACAGCACTGGGAAGTTGTTTGGGGACAAAGATGGCACTTATTAGCTGTTATTAGCTGTTTGGCAGACATAAGCTGTTTGGACACAAAGAAGGCACTGACAAGCTGTTTTGGAGAGAGATGGCAGAGGTAGGGCCTAAAGAGGAAGTGGGGACCTAAATAGGAAGAGGTACAGCCTGGATAGGAAAAAATGGGGCAAATGAAGATTAGTGGGTACATGAGTTTAGTCAGGTCTAGGGCAACACAAAGCCTAAATACTCCACTCTCATAGCTGTACCATTGAAAATTGTTTCAATTAAACCCACAGGACATCTTGTGTATAATAAGTGTTGCAAGCATTAAATGAGCACTTACTCCGCTCGGTCAATGCCTCGAGGCATTCAGCAACACCAAATTCGGGGTTCCAGTGGCTATACGATCACTCCATGGAGTGATAGCAAGAAAGCATGTCTATCCAATATGGTGCTGCCCTGCTTCAGAAGCAATCAATAATCACTTCTGTCACGCTGGGGAATTTGAGGTAGTCAGCTTATTTAGTGCTAGGGTTAGGTTTAGGGTTAAAATATTATTTAGTTTAGTTTACAGAAAACTACAGATAACATGTAAATACCTTGGGTATTTCTAAACCCAGGACAAATATCAGAATCTATTTAGCAGGGCTTTCTTTGTATTACTGTTTGTAGATGTGTAAAAGATTTTGTAAAAGTTAGAAAAAGTATTTTCTTTCTTTTTTTAGTAAATGATATGATACGATATATGACAGATGCAAGCCCCATAATAAGTAAGGTATGGTATGGACCCCAAAAGCCTGGACACCCCCAAGGACCCCTCTTGATCTTGCAAATATAGTAGCAAAAGGGAGATCGGCATATATAAAGAATAATATGCCTAACAACCTACAAAAATACACAACAGAATGTCTATTCATGCAAAAGAGAGGAGTGTATTCAATGTATCAATATGAAAGATGATTTATTTGGACTCACATAACAATACTGAAAGAGAGACAGGCTTGGGTGTGCAGTGTGCCACAGTAGGCAATAAAGTGCTGGATCAAGCAGCTTCAAACCTCGTCTGGAGATGGTGTTAGCACAATATTTTTTTTAAATCAACCGCAATCACTGAAAATCAATGATAAAACCAAGTAAAAAAACAAGCAGTAAATGGTGAGAAGCCTGTGGCCCTACGCGTTTTGTCAAAGTTACTTGACTTCCTCAGGGGACCAGTCACGGGAAACTATACAAAAAAATAAGGTTGCAACAGAGTCGACCCTGCTACATGCTGTGCTATCACTTCAAAGATGTAACAATGTATTATTATGCAGGGAAAAGGCAGCTCCTCTAGCAGGAGAAACACACCAGGTTTGGCCCTGCACAAGGCAGAAATAACACATGATGCTCTTACCTCAACTCACCAGCAACTCACTTTCAGTGAATAGCTCCCGGCACTGGGATTCTCCCCCAATGTGTCGGAACTTTTTACTCTGCACTTGTTCAGTGCAGATAGCACTGAACAAGTGCAGAGTAAAAAGTTCCAATTTAACGATAAAAACTTTGTAACATTGCCCTTTTATTCCCTATCAGTAAATTCCTTTCAGACAGTTTTATACGAACCCTACAGACAAAAAAGCAAAAACCTTAGTAAAGGAATCGGGATTGGACAAAGAAACAGCACCATTTTTATACATCACCCACAAAAGAATTACAAGAGAACATAAAGAGGATCATGAGCTACTTACAGAAAACAGGAAAGATCAAAGTAAAACATTTTTGGGATGTAATTAACTGCTCTGCTACAAAAGACTAAACCAATGTTTCGCTGAGGCTTATTACTTCACCCAAATCTCCAAATGTCATATTTCTGCATATCGGAGGTGCCTCTTGTCTCTGGAACCTACTCCCTCATCCAGCTCTCTTCCTCATTCTCAATCTTCAAAAAAGCCCACCAGACCCACTAGAGCCCCGTCTGTAAATTAAACTCTGGCCAAACCCTACCAAGCTCCCACTGTCCCCAAACTGTTACTATAACACCGTCATCTCAGCTACTTTGGCCTTAAGTTTGTGCCAGTGTTAATTTCGTCGACTAAACATTTTCGTCATAGTTTTCGTCAGCTGCATGTTTTCAGTGACGAATAAAAATCCACTGCCTTTACCTCAACTGATGAAAACATGCCGAAAATGTTAAGGAGGGACTAGTTCATTTTCCTATTTGGACTTCTGGTTCCCATGGAACTCTGGCAAAGCCCATCAATCTATTTGCAGTTGGATTGGCTGAGAGGCAGGCTTCCTGTGTCTGTCTGCCCCCTGGAACAATGTCCGCCAAACCGCAGAGGGAGAGAATACTCCTCCCATCTGATTCGCTTAGTACTGTCATGTGAGTGTTTCCCCTTCCATCGCCATAAAAAGGTAACTTAACACTCTGTAAACAACAAAATGAGGTAGGACCACTGGACAAGGAACAAATGAACAAAATATGTAAATCAACAATAATATTTAGGGTGCATGCAACAAATGGCAGTCCCACACCACCCAAGCAAATGAGTCGATTCAAAAAGGCAGCACACCAGATATAACAAACATAAAAATAATCTTTAATATCATCATTAAAGTATCAAGACAATATAAAAATACAAATACACAATAGAATAATACCAGTCAAATATAAAACAAATCTAGGCTGATAATAGTAAATATATAGCACAAATGTGAGTTTATTTAGCTTTTGCTTATTTTTCCTTTTGTTTGCTGTATGAATAAATGGGTTTGAAGTTCCACTTAGATACTCAATATGGGGTACCCTCTACTCCTTGTACTTTTCATGTACCTCTAAGCATAAAACTGGTACCATGTTGCGGAGATGGTTCTCCATGACCAGGTAGCTCTGATTGGCTGAGTGGCAAGTGCATGCACCAATGGCAGAGAGGGACAGTCATCAGTCCCTCTATCTCTGATATCACAAAGCTATACTCCGTGGGATGGAGTCTTCACCCAAGGATGGAATATGCAAATACTAGGGTACTTGAGAGCAGAATATCTTCTAAATGGAGTACAATTTTCAAATGAAACTTTTAATGACAACCGTGACCTCTTAAATAGAAAAACAATGGGCTTTAACTCTGAAGTGGTTTATACTTATCAGTGAGATTAAATATTTATTATGTATAGTGTATGTATATAAACTTGTGTTTGCACTGCAGGCAAAATATACCTCGCAAAGATAATAATATTACAGGATGGGAAGATAGGAATCTGCAGTGACACCTTTGACAGGAGGCCTGATCCCAATTCTGCCACCATTACGACAAATAACCTTGATGGCTCAACTGATGAACAGACATGGTGAATGTGAGCTGTATAAATAATTTTCATGGCTGGTGAATAAACAAGTGTTACACAACTGCTGTCACATATTTTGTTTTCATTTTTTATAATCAATGTAGATGTTTATTGACGTGTTTAAGGCTAGAGTATAAAAGAGTTGAAAGATGTACCATAATGCACATAACAATTAGACATTATGAAACATGTATCTGTGATCCATAATTTTATGTAGCATTCAACACAATTTTTAGGAATCATTATGTCATCTAATTATTGAGATAAGGTTGTTTTTATTGGTCGACTCCAGGTATAGGTAATATTATCAGAGGTCTGGTAAAGATATATCTCATTTAATGTTATGCTAAATTATAATCCCGGTTTTACACTCTTATTAAAACAGGGATACCACCAGCTCCCAAACTTTACTGGTGTCAAATCAATGAAGAGTGTTTGACCCTAATCTGTACATTTTGTTTATTTACCTAAGGCTATTGTGGAACAAACTGATATGGGAGACATGACTTTATTTAAATGCATCACACAGCTAGGGTATTTCCAAGAACTTGGTATGAACCATGAAAACAAGTGTTTCAGAAAAATAGCAGAAAATCTGTCCCTTCAGGGTGTGGAAGAGGCTGTCAGTCGGGGTTTCCTTCACTAACACTAGAAATGCCTTCCTTGACAACTGGTTGGCTTTCCAACAATTGCTAGAAATTTGTAATCCAGTTTAAATTAGGTCTTAAAACTGCTGCTGTTGATCATTTTAAGATCTGTTTATTTTAAGATCTGTTTGACAGGTTTTTAGATAAAAATGATCAAACGATCTGTATTTCCTGCCATGCTTCCTCTGGGGATAGGTGGGCATATTGCATCATTTCCTTCTTTTGTACTGTGGAATTCTGGGAGCATTTAATTCCGCTCCGGAAGGCCCAGGCACAGGCTTGCTGCTGGCAGTAGGGTTCTGTTTTGTAAACTATAACTCTCTCTGAAGAGGCCGTGATCCAATTCCAAAGTAGAAACCCCACACAATGAAAGCTTTTATACATTAGCACACAACTGTAACTTAACTTACATTAACTTGGTAAAACTGAGTAAAACGTATATTAAACTCCAAGTAATATTATTTCAAATATATTTGTGTGAGGATCTATAGAATCTGATTACAACTTATAATTTACTTTTTATATAAAATTATTTTCTATAATTTTCAGGCATGCTATAGAAAATAAATGGCTTTTAATTTTATATATATATATATATATATATTTAATATATACATATATCACTTGAAACCATATTGATATTTTTTTAACTTCTTTTGGTCTTTTAGCAATCAATAAGCCCCTGAACTATGTCACAGGTATGTCCTATCAATATAATATTTTATAGTTTTTAGAAAACAAAGCTGCAAAAACATTCCATATTACGACAAAACACTTTTTCTGATCTTGAATTTACAATGTTAAAAAATTTTTTTAAGATAATTCACGTTAATCAGCAATATTTGTACTTCAATTAATCCTCCTTGAAGAGAGATGCAGAATATTATATGATACAACTTTCTGATAATCTATGTCAATGGAGGGATTCCATTAGAATGTGAATATCCAAAGCTGCTCTCTGATTGGTTAATATGTAAATATATATTTTTTTTAAAATTAAGTTTAGAGTGCAGAAATTTATTATTTCTTTTAATGAAATAAAAAAGTTCTGGGAACTTTTTTTTTTTTACGAACATGTTTTGTGTGATAGAATTTTGCCGATGGCCTTCTATAACAAATTATTAAGTTGTAGAATATTTTTAGTTTTTTTTTTTTTTAACAGTGAGTACCATTGCGAGGCCCTTTAGACTTGAGAGAGAAAAAAAATAAAAGTTCCTAAAGTGGTCTGTTCTGTTGAAAAGAAATAAATATATACACAGACGCAATGCGATGTAACAGTTTTACAAGTCTTTTTTTGGGTTTTATCGGCAATCCTGGCATTCTGTTTGAAAAAAAATTACCCTCTTTTGTCAAGCAGATTCAACCTCTTGTGTTCGAAAGCAAAATAGTCTTTTTCCTGGCGGTTAAAACAAACGCCAGCAAAATGATAATGAGTCCATGAATATTATGATTTGGGCAAAGTTCTCCCATAATGATATTCATTAACTCGCTAGGGGTGTGTTTTGTTTATGTAAATAAGGGCGCAATGATGGTACTGATTTATTGTAATTGTCTTCTTTTTTTGCCCCTTAGATTGCTCTTTTCAAGAACCATCTTGTAATGATGTATTATACTCTATCCTTGAATTAAATCTGGTTTAAGGCATATTCTTTACAGTCTATTTCCTCTTCCCTCATCCACTCCTTCCCAAATAAAACGGGCGAGCATTCTAGCTATTTAGTCCCCAACAATGATCCTCAAATTTCATTTATCTCTCGGAGAACGTGTGATAGAAAATATTATAGTTAAATGGCTTCATTATTATACCTGTCTGTATTGTGTTAGAACATATAAATTATAAATGGCTCTGCAAGTCAACAAATACAGGAGGTTAAAGACTGGGGAGGATCAGGGTCTCCGTGCTTTCAGTTGAATGGCTAACTAGACCTGATTGGAAAGCGGGTACTAAAGAATGAACAGTTTGAGAATCTTAACGTTTGCAAAAGTAAAAATTAAAAAGAAAAAAAATCCTCTCTCGTACAAAGCCTGTTCACCTATTAGAGTTCTGAGTCTGGTTGAAAGCTTAGTTTTTTCATTAAGGTTAAATCTCTAGACTATATAGCCCCCCCCCCCCCCCCCCCACTCCTCCCCCAGAGTCTTGTATGGTATGGTCCAAGTTTGAGCTCATTAGTAAGGTTAAGTAGACTTAGAAATTCATCCCTATCATGGACAGGGCTCTTAGAAGATTCAACTCAGTGGATTGGGCATTTGCAAAGTTGAACAAAGGTCACGCTCATCTGTATTTATCCCCATTGCCGTTAATAAACTGTGGTATTCAGCTATATGTGGTACAAAAAAACAAAACCCTCATTAATTAATTTGCCTCAGGTTGGTCCTAGGCTTTGCTAAACCTACAGACGTAACATTCTATTCAGCAACGTTGAACATGATAACCAGAGTCTAATAGGTCTACTTACTAAAATTCGAGAAATGCCCGAGGAGGTCGACTTTGGAGTGAAATTCGGCACCCGTGTTTGAGTTAGTCTCCAAGACTGCTTCGATCATTTCGCCTTCTAATTACTTTCAACTGGGAAAGATTCAAACCTAGGTTTTTGGGTGCCGAATTTTATTGAATAGACCCATAAGAGGTGCCTAGTTGACATTTTAACAAATATAGTATTGCAGGTTTTCCTTTCCACTCTATCTATTTTGGGAGTGAACTTACTGTTATTTGAGAGTCAACTTGGTATTTCTACATTGTTGCACATAACACCAAGGTCAGTAGAGCGTTACCGAACACATCTACATATCCCATGGGTAGACTTTGCCATGGAATTCCTCAGTATACAGCACTGCAAAGGATTCTTGGAAGAGATATGCACATAAGTGTAAAAATTACTGGCCTTTGGCTTTATAAATTGCAATAAACATATGCCCACTGTTCAAGACATTCCTTCTCTACCTTCCAAACAAACATAGTATTGCTACTCTAATGAACTGTAAGTACACATGAACATAATGTGGGGAAAAAAATGTAAATATCAAACTAATCAGAATGCTAAATGGAAGTCTATCAAACTAAACTGTCTATCAAACTAAACTGTCTATCAAACTAAACTAAACTGTCCTAGTACACATGTTCATCCATTGAGGCCAAGGCAAAAGAGTAATTAATGTAATGTAGCATATCATACTTGAGTTTGTGGACCTACTTTAAATGAAAAGATGTGGAGGTAGCTCCTCCCTTAGTCAAATCCCTTTTCAAACCCCAAATGAAAAAGTAGGCTAGGGGGCTAGGTTTCATTGTAAAATAAAGATTTTTGCCTTCCAAACAAAGTGTACTTGGATTTAAATATTCTCTTGTGCCAATTATAGTGACACATTGAGGAGCATTTCAAAAAGCTAGATAACAAGGTCACACACACTATAAAGACAAACATTTTTTATAGAAGGCCCAGAAGGATGCCTGACTAGATTTGTTTAATTGTTTGGTGCTACAGTGACACACTATTATACAGACGGGAATGTACTTAAGGATCAGGGTAACATGTAGAGTATACAGAATGATAATTAATGGGAAGTTTTCCAAAGAAAAATACCCTGCTGCTCTATTACCTTTAAGTACTGAAATTATTACTACTAAATCCCTTTCCTTTCCGATGTTGAGGTTAGGACAGTATCAAATATTCTGTACTCTGCCCCTGGGTTTTTATGTCCAAGGTGCATTATCTTGTATTTACGCACATTAAATGTCACTTGCCACAGCTCTGACCATTTTTTCTAGTTTAACATTTGTCATTTTGCTGACCCCTCCAGAGTGGCCAATTGTCAGCAAAAAAGACATAACTTACCAACAAAACCATCTGCCATGTCACTAATAACAATAGAAAGTCTTCCATGTTGGACATTGCCAACAACCCTACTGAAATCAAGGTAACCAATATCTACTGCACCGCTATTCTATCTGATCTATTACTTTAGTTACCCAATTACAAAAAGTCAGTAAGATTAGTTTGGCATGATCTCCCTGAAGTAAACCCATCCTATCCTTTAACCTGGTGTCTATTAAACGGAGATGTGCAAAGGAGCACATCCAAAATTCCATAAATGTGGGGATGGAAAAATTGCTTTCGCTGAGAATCCCAATGTCATCTGTACATTGTATCCCTTATTCTTTTGGAATGAGTGGACTGTTATCATTCACCCACAATGCTTAGCTTGTGTACAGAGAGAAGTGCATGCTGGGATCAAGCAAACTGCTTTGTGGGTACACACACCTATTACACTGTATTGAGGTTTTTCTCTTTTTCGCATTCCTTCAAACCCAAAAAACTACAAGCACCAGGTTCTTCTAACCACCTATCTACACCGTTCAGTTTGCCAGGTCGGCAATGCATTTCCAACTCCAAGTCAATTGCTGTACATGTATCTGCATGTGCTACACAAATCTGGTTCATATAGTATCAGATATAATTTATAGCACCCTTTGTGGTTCAAGTTAACCAGCGCGTTATATGGGGAAAGTATATGGGGATGAACGCCAACCTCACATTCGCGTTGGACATCTCCATACATATTTATGGTAAGCATTCTGATTGGTTCCCAAGAGATGCTGGGGATGGCACTTTGGAGATATCATTGTTGGAGGATCCACCCCTGGGAGATATCCTGCAAAATGTAAGATTCCGAGGTAAGAATTGCAAAAACAACTACAAATATAATGATAGTGAATGCATATTTTGTTTTGAATGTTAGTATTAAAAATGTATTACTTCTTATTTTATTTTATTATTCACTCTAGAATGGAAATAAATCTACTCCATATGTGTGCATTTTAAAAATGTACCTGTTGTACCAAAAGGTGTCAGCAGGTGCTGCCAGAGTACCTAATATAATTTTGAAAATGACTATAAAAAGTGAGTGCCTAGCAGTACAACAAGTTGAAAAGTCTAGTCTTTACTCATCTAATCTTCTTTAGTTAGAAACTCACTTTGGTACAAGATGAAGATTACTGCTTGTATAGTGCACAGGCTTGTTTTCCAGTTTGATTTTATGCAGGCATTCTGCATAAATCCCATTTTTAATATTTGACTCAAGCCCTCCCCAGTGATTACTCTGCATGTTTACTGCAGGTGCGGCAGCACTGATTATATAGACACTGAGGATACAAAGTTTTGTATTCTTTCATTTTCTGTGCTGCTGCAATAGAGTGCATTGTGTGGACTCCGAGTGACATTTCTCTTGTACACAGTAGGATCTCTTAACAGTGAAACACATTGTCTGATGACATCACTAGAGTGACAGGAAATTCCATTCAGCATAAATTCCTGCAGAAAAAAAAAGTAAATTACTTTTACTCAGCTAGTGTGGGCAGTCCTGGTTTCCTACAAACTTCTGTAATTTCACAATTTCATCTAGCTGTAAGTATTTTATATTTTAAGCAATGCAAAATGTAAAACATGCATTTTAAAGTACTTTGAAAGCAAATTAATACGCATTAATGTTTGGAAGATGCATTCTGGGCAATAGACATATAAGTGATATATGGTAACGTTGTTGACTTGCCCCTTTTATGCAAAAATAGATGGTATGCACTGTAAACATAATAAACTTTATGCTAGAGATTTAATTGGGGGCATAACAATAATTGCAAGGGAGACAAAATGTTACCTTGCTAGGTTGATCCTTAACCCTCACCTGGCCAAGGAGGGACACTTTTATTTTTGTGGAAGTGGCAGAACATTTTCAGTGACTTTATGGCTAATTGATGACTAATTATGCAGTTTAGCGTTGAATCCATTATCTAGTTTATACACATTAATATAAAGACACACTTACTGCAGTTTTAAAAAACACTTTATTGAGTGTTTTATTGCTCTGGAGCTCTGCGATAGACAAACCGAAACAATTCCAAGCTCCCATTAAAAAAGTAATCATTTAGGAGGAAAGATGGACAGAGGGTTTTGGCATAGTTGCCAACCGTCCTGTTTTTGCCGGGACAGTCCCGGTTCTTGGGCATATGTCCCGCCAAATTCAGTTTCCCAGGACATGTCCCACAAAAACGCCATCAGGGTGTATTAAAAAAAAAATGCACCCGTGATTGACAGAAGTAAAAAAAAAAAAAAACTTAACTGATCCACATTACTTTATTTCTCATTCGTGTGGTCATGTGACGTCATCGCTCAACGTCACGTGACCCAGCGTAATAAGCTGCTGCCCGTTACAGTCTGCACTCTCACATGAGGGATCTGGGAAGCTCGGATGAGGTACACTTTGAGCACTGTCCCCAGTGATGGGCATTGATTTCAATGGCGGCACTAGAAGAGATGGAGTTTGTGGGATTATCTGCTGGGGGTGAGGGTGCTGGTGGGATTCTCTGCTGGGGGTGAGGGTGCTGGTGGGATTCTCTGCTGGGGGTGAGGGTGCTGGTGGGATTCTCTGCTGGTGGTGAAGGTTCTGGTGGGATTCTCTGCTGGGGGTGAGGGGGTTGGTGGGATTCTCTGCTGGGGGTGAAGGTGCTGGTGGGATTCTCTTCTGGGGTGAGGGTGCTGGTGGGATTCTCTGCTGGTGGTGAAGGTTCTGGTGGGATTCTCTGCTGGGGGTGAGGGGTCTGGTGGGATTATCTGCTGGGGTGAGGGGGCTGGTGGGATTCTCTACTGGAGGTGAGGGGACTGGTGGGATTCTCTGCTGGGGGTGAGAGGGCTGGTGGGATTCTCTGCTGGATGTGAAGGGGCTGGTGGGATTCTCTACTGGAGGTGAAGGAGCTGGTGAGATACTCTGTTGGAGGAGAGAGAGCCGGTGGGGTGCTCTGCTGAGAGGAAGCCAGGGAGATGCTCTGCTGGGGTAGAAGGAGCCGGTGGTGCTCTGCTGGCGGGGAGGGAGCCAGTGGGATGCTCTGCTCGGGGAAAGGGACCTGGTGGGGTGCTCTGCTGGGGGAGAGGGAGCCAGTGGGGTGCTCTACTGGGGAGAGGGGGCTGGTGGGGTGCTCTTCTGTGGAAGAGGGGGCTGTTGGGGTGCTCTGGCTTCCTGCTGGGGAAAGGGGGCTGGTGGGATGCTCAGCCGATCGCTACTGTCCTGGCATCCTCCTCCAAGTTTAATGAAATTTTAAAGATAAGATTGCACAATAAGAGAAAAAAGGCAAATATATAGTAAATAAAGGGAAAAAAAACACTGAACATGCAACTAAGTATAATAGTTGATAGAAAATGATGAGTGAGTGTGTGTATATATAAAAGAAAAATATAAAACGATAAACCCACCCCAAACCATTGAGAAAAATGTAAAAATAATTATGTATGACAGACAACCCAAACTAAAAAAACTTATGGATGCAATCTGGGTGCTGAATGCAATATAGGTGCACTAGCAAGACATGGGTGCAAGCTGGATGCTTTGGCCAGACCTGTGGGTGCATTCTGTGTGCTGGCTGTCATCTGGATACTCAGTCAAGAACTGTGGATGCAATATAGATGGTCTGGCAAGACATGTGGGTGAAATCTGTGTAATCTTGGTATTTTGGCAACATCTATGGGTGCAATCTAGATGCTCTGGCAAGACCTGTGGGGCCAATCTGGTTTATGAGTCTGGAAAAATTATTATTTAACATGCAGTGAGAATGTATCCTTCAAATAGGTTATGTTTAATGGGAGATCTTAGTGATATAACGGAGCGCAGCTTAATTATGCTAATCATGTGGGTTGTACAAAGTGGGTGGATCTGTGGGGAAGTGGGTGTGGTACATTGTCATTTAAGTAATTGATAACTTTGCTGCAAATTGGAATTTTTTTTTTTAAATGTTGGCAACTATGGTTTTCGGTGCAAAATAGGGACTGTCCCTCTTATATAGGGAAACTTCAGAGTTGGGAGGTATCTATGTATAAGTGACAAGTGGAAGCTGTAAAGCTTGAAATCAAAGGTTGATAAAGTTTGATCTCTTAAAGAAGGTGCAAAGTTTACATCTATAACGCCTAGCTTTATTTGAGTTCTAGAACAACAGGTCAAAACATAAACAAAAGGTTTTCCTGGCAGGGATTTTCTGTTGATCTGTTCCTTTGATGTGAATAATGATGGATAAGTGAAGGTTAGCTTTGTCACTGCAGATGTTTGGTAACTACAAATCCCATGATGCCAAGTTATCCTTGGTACGGACTGAGCATCATGGGATATGCAGTGCCCCGGCACCTGCAGTGCCAAGATCAGTCACCACTGACCTAGAAGAAAGATCTAATTCCAGTAGGTTTAATGTGTAAATAAATAGCAATAGCCAATGGACAGAACTGAATAAGTAAAATTATATATTGGAGCTATGAGTCAAACAGTGACATATATATAACCCCACTTCAAGTATACATGACCTTACCATGCATGGGGACCGAACCCCATTTACAAAGCCCTCTCACGCTGTGTTTAATTTCTTTCCCGATATAATCCAGATTAAAAAGACCGTGATAATCTGACTACAGTGAAATTACTTTCTGTAAAGGGGACAGTAATGAACAGCTATAAAGACAAAATATAGCCAATCATTCTATTAGTTACTGTGCCCTAAATGGACCTCACTGATTGTAAGCAGGTCTGTCTCATAAAAATGAATGAATGCAGACGGACTCCCCAGTCATCCAATTTGGTGTAAAGAGCAATAGGGGTTTTATGCAGATTCATATCCAGACGTTGGATCAAGGGTTGGCGTATGAAAGAAAAAAATAGTAATAAGAAATATCATTACACACACAGTTATATCTGGGCTTGATTCACTATTGCTTAAATGTGAACTGAAAGAACAAATCCTATTATGCAGGCTTCCCCAGTTTCCGTCTTTTGGACCAAGATCACCCTCTCCCCCTTCCCTACATTGTGGTCCCTGTGAATGATGTGAATTGGTTTTTAGACAAAAAAAAAACTATTAATTTGAGAGTGAGCAATGTGAAAAGAGGACATAATAAAAAAAAAAAGTACTGTCTGGGGTGATGCCCCCCAGTTGACTTACATTTACATATTTACACTTACATATTTTATTTGTTTTTACATTTATTGTTATTTTTATTTTATTGCATTTTTATATATTTCTACTATCTTATGTACATATACTTATGATATTATAATAGTTTCTATATTTAATGTAAATACATATGTATATATATAGATGTTTATTATCTTTTTCTCTTAAGTATTATGGATGTATATCTTGGTTTTGTTATTTCCCCCATATTGTAATCTATATTCAACATTGTTTTAATCATTTCTGTAACTTGTTATGTCTTCTAAAACTCAGTAAAAAAGTATTTGAAGGAAAAGAACAAAGCCTCCAGGCTTCCCCAGTGTCCATCTTTAGGACCAAGATCGCCCTCTCCCACGTTCCCTACTTGCTTGGAAAATGCCCTGTGTACTAATGAGTAAATGAGTTGCAGAAAAAGTTTTAATTACAGTAATTGTGTTTATAAATTGCCAAATACAATATAACACCATTTGTTTTTTTTAGTGCGCGTCTGTAATACAATCACCGAGGATCTCTGTGTCACTGCCTAAGCCCCATATGGGTCTGAACATTTTTATTTTCTACACTGAGCGGTGTAATTCTGTTTGAGGAAAACAGAGCCACATGACAATGAATATTGGAAAATGCAAGCCAAACCTCTCTGGATCCAAAAGGACCACCCATACCTGGAGAAAATAGCTTCCTTTCACATTCCATCTGGTTCTTGCAATATACATCAGTATTCAGTTTTGGGACATGTTGAACCTCTTCTGTTGATAGTACAGGCCCTAAACATTAATCGACCCACTAAGTTAAGAGGGGAGCTGTATGGGTTGTACCATTAATGGGAGGAGACAAACTCCTAGCGCTGTCGGAAAGGCAGACATTTACTTTTGATATTTTAAAGATGTTCTATGGACCATCGCAGACCTTGCCGTGGACACTGGTGTCCTTATACGGATTCTTTGTCTACCGCTACTTAATCCTCAAAATCATTTGAGGACTAAACCTCAAAATCATTTTTTTTAAATATGATAGGCCATTTCTCCCTTTTTTTTTTTTTTTAAAGTCTTTGAATTGTACTTCTAGAAACCACCAATCAATAGAGATCCTACAGTATTTGTCCAAAAAGTCTTGGGAGAAACCATTTTGTGAAAGTTGCTTTGTTGTCTGTGTACTAATCATGTAAGCTGGGAATAAGGACGAAACTGTGAATGAATATGCAAATGTGAGCAGTTAGGAAGGATGAATATGCAGTAGGAGTGAACGAGCATGTAAATGTCTAGCCCGATTGCAAACATGTATGCGAATACTAATGTGAACAGTTAGGAAGTGGGACGCTATAGTAGGAGGGACAGACTGAGAGCGCTGAGAGTTAAGTGAGGGTGTTTCGACACTGAACTGTCTGCACAAAATGCTAACCCCCCAATAAAGTAAACCCCTAACCCTAAAAGTAACCAAAACCCTAATTCTAACTAACCTTAAAACTAAACCCTAATACTAACCCTAAATTTAAGATGCGCCCCCTAAAACTAACCTCCTTTGACGATGTGCCTAACAGCGTGGAACTGACAGGCGCTATTAGATGTCTGCGACGAAGCAGGCACAAAGAACATTCCCATTCTGCAGAAAGTGAGATAGATACAACATGCCAGCACTATAGTAGAATAAGGAGCACAGAGCATACTGAGGTTCCATAGATAAGTTGTTTGTTCCAGCGCATGAGACCATGACTGATGTTAAGTAACAGGTGAACCCTTTCATATAATGCTCCATATGGAACTCCTAGCCTCTGGGACAAACAAACACACCAGCAGCAAACACAGTCTAATAAGCAGGTATATGGGGGGGGAGTAAGAATGCTGGATCCAAGCGTTGTACATGGACGCGGATACAGGAGTGTTTGCACTGGTGTGAAAACCTTTCTATATGGCAAATTTGTTACTTTTAGTATTTAGAGATTTTTTAAAGGAACCAAACACAGGAATGGTCTTCAAAGGGTAAAAATAGACAAGACCTAAGAATATAAACTTTGTATATGACAATCTTCTTTTTCTCCTTAATATTGTCTCCTTATAGAATCAAATAAATAAATGTCGGCCTAGTAATATAATGCGCACATTTTAAATTGGTTTAACAGTGATAGGATTCTGGTAAAGGATGGTAATTGGGTTTGCGGAATTTCAAAAACACCTCAAACAGACAAATTAAGCCTGTTTATGATGGGCCGGATATGGCTACACAGCAGATTTCAGATACAGAGAGGGACTATATCAAGTAATTCTTGAAGGGAAATACTTAATGAAATGCCATTACTGTGAACTTCTTAATTTAAAGAAGGAGGGGAAAAAAATGGCCTTTGCCGAAATTAATTTTACTGCTTTAATCAAAATGGAGCTGGTGAGAAACATCTTTCCCAAATTGCCTTTGACTAAAATTCATATTATTTTGTGAGGTTGGTGCTGTATCAGCATCATCTTCCATGTCTGCGAGAGCTGTAATAAGTCTCCGCACGCACTGGCTGCTTTGCGGGATCTTGGATTTTTAGAATTAATTTAACCCTTGCAGGGCACGACAGAGAAAGGCCTCGTTTGGCCACCCTGCAGGATCTGTAGCCTCTGACTCCCATGATGGTAAGCCAGCCTCGGCATGTGGGGGGATACATTTTTAAAAAATAAAAAATATTGGAAAATGCTAAATGTTTATGGAAGGAGGGCATTCAGTGTGACCATTTAGCACATGTCCATCTGGATTTTTTTTGCTGGGCTGTAATTTGGTCACTCTGCAACTCATTCTCAATAAATTTGAGGAATTGATCCATTTAAAAGGGGAGAAAACTGTCCCCAATAAGTTTTTAATACGGCAAAATGCCACTTCTAAGAATATATTTTATAAGATCACTACACGTTCCTGAAATATGTTTGTGAGTGTATTGTGAGATAGTAACTTTGACTGGTTGACTTGGGGAACTAAACTATAGGGTCTACGCAGGTAGCTCTGACTTTTCACTGGGATAATTTAAGGTCTGAAATTCGACCCAATTCGGTGACCGTAATGGCCCACTTTTAAATAACAACGCTACACCAGGAGAGTGATTCTGCCATGGTGGATGATTTTCATGCCAAAATGTTAGCAGCCGAACTCCTCCAGAGTTTAGCCAACCAAATGGTAGCCTCTGTCCTTCTTCACTTCTTTGGGGAAGATAAAGGGTCATTTTGTGAGGATTTTGGCTATTGAGGAATGCTGCTGGACCCATAAATTAAAATGAATTTGGATATATATATATATATCAAAAGGACAAAGCACAAGAAAAAAGTAGAGCAATAGAGCAGCAGGAAATGCTAGCAGAATGCTTGGTTGCATAGGGAGAGGTATTAGCAGTAGGAAGAGGGAAGTGCTCATGCCATTGTACAGAGCACTGGTGAGACCTAACTTGGAGTATTGTACGCAGTACTGGAGACCATATCTCCAGAAGGATATTGATACTTTGGAGAGAGTTCAGAGAAGGGCTACTAAACTGGTTCATGGGTTGAAGGATAAAACTTACCAGGAAAGGTTAAAGCATCTTAACATGTATAGCTTGGAGGAAAGACGTAACAGGGGGGATATGATAGAAACATTTATATACATAAAGGGAATCAACACAGTAAAGGAAGAGAGTTTATTTAAAAGAAGAAAAACTACCACAACTAGAGGACATAGTCTTAAATTAGAGGGGCAACGATTTAAAAGTAATATCAGGAAGTATTACTTTACTGAGAGGGTAGTGGATGTATGGAATAGCCTGCCAGCAGAAGTGGTAGAAGTAAACACAGTCAAGGATTTTAAGCATGCGTGGGATAGACACAAGGCTATCCTAGCTATAAGACCGGGAACGGGGGACTAATAAAAGTACTCAAAAAAAAAAATTGGGCAGACTAGATGGACCGAATGGTTCTTATCTGCCGACACATTCTATGTTTCTATGTTTCTAATACTTTCCTTTTAGATATCTGCAAGGACTCCTCAAATCCCAGTATCAAACAAATATGCAAAACAGGATATCCCGAACTGTCAAGTCATTCATAGCCTTAGACTGGAATTCTCCATAGAGACATGGGTGAACATATAGGAAAAATAAGAGGAAAAGGGGAAAAAAACAATGGTGTAGTACGGTATGTGATTAATATTAAATTAACATTTGAAACCTTCGTTACTGTTGGGGTAACCCCTTTTGTGTTACGTGTTTTATTGCACTAGAGCTGGCTCTCTGTAAATTGATTTTTGTGAGTGTGTTTACAAAAAAAATTATTCGATATTAATTACATACAGTACTACACCATTTTTTCCCCTTTTACCATTATTTTTCCCATATGTGCACCCTTGTCTCTATGGAGACTTCCAGTCTAAGGTCACGGTTTTTTTTTTTAGGTAGGTTTGGCGGGTTGTTTTATTAGAATAGGTGGATTACCTTTTATTTTTGGGTGTCCCTTTACAAAAGTTTGCTGAGTACATAGAATCTCTCTCTAGTATGTGGTGGAATTAGAATTTAAAGAAACAGAGAATTATTGATCCTAAAAGCATAGAACTGTAATATAAAAAGAATAATACATGCATTTCCAAACTGAGAAACAATTAACTGCACACACAATGTGTTACATTTTCTGCATGTTTTTTTGATTGTCTGGATGCTATATTACCTGTTTCTTGTTACATGGAGTATAATTACACAGGAGAATTGAGCAATGGCAATTATACCAGCTATGACATTATACGATGAAGAAAATTAAAATGTAGCAGAAAATTTCTGATTGATTTCTGCCAAAGAACAATACACTGATTATAGTGCTAAGTCTTTACAGAATAATAATTTACTAAAAGAACAGGGTGAAAAATTGCCCTCCTGGTGTAGCATTGTGATTGAAAAATAATAATAATAAAGAATATATACATTATATTAATAAGTGATTGAAAATCAAGAACACTTAATGTAAAAAATATATATTTATTCTGTGTTTATACATTTGATTTGTTCAAAATCATTCTCGTGGCTAATGTTACCACTGAAGAGCAATGATAATAATAAATAAATATACTGTATATTATGCTGTTAAGTCATTAAATCTTAAGAACACTTGCCAAATTGCTCTCATGGTGTACGATTGTTATGGGATATAATAATATTGTCATATACATTATATACATATTTTCCTTGGTTTCCTTTTTTTTTTAAATCTCTTAAGAACTATGTAAATCGTTTAGTCTGTATAAATAAGCGATAATAAGTCATGTTTAGCAAGCCATAGTACGTCAGGACTCGTTAATACAACAACTTTTAATGAGCATGTTCATTAACTCTTTCTATTCCCAACAATATGTCAAATATCTGGCCATTTAAAGGGACAGTATAACGAAACATTATTATTGCCATGACTGCAGAGAATAAACAATGACTGAAAATGATCTATACATTGTGTTAGCAAAATTGCAAGCAGGTGCCTCAATTAGGAGGAAAAGGTGTTTGAACGGTGTCTGTGGAGTCTCCTGTTTATGACATCACCTGTGGCCTGATATAAAAAAGCAACTGGTTTTCAAAGGGAAATGTGTAATTTGCATATCAAGCCACCAGTGATGTCATAAGCAGGGGACTCCACTCACACCTTTAAAACAAATTTAGGCAATTGCTTGCAATTTTGTTAACCCAATTTATAGATTTTCAATTCTATACATTCACAGTAACAACAATGTTTAGGTGATGCCCAGTAGTGTATCTTCCACAAGGCAAAATAGGCACTCGCCTAGGGCGGCACTTTGCTAGAGGGCGGCACATTGCCAGAGGGTGTTAAAGCACACAGTACTTCAATCATTTTCGCTCCCTCCCCCACCGTTCAGCAAGCTTTAACTACTTCCAATTAATCGGGTGATGGTGGCATGTAATGGACGTGGTGGGGGTATGTAATGAGGGTGATGGTGGCATGTAATGGGGGTGATGGGCCATTTAGTGTGTGTGCAATGTGTGTTATGGGGGCATGTTATAGGGTGATTGGGCATTTAATGTGTGTGCAATGTGGGTGATGGGGCATGTCATGGGTGTGCAACGTGGGTGATGGGGCATGTCATAGGTGTGCAACGTGAGTGGGGGGCGGGGTGCCCGAATTTTGTCTGCCTAGGGCAGCACAAAACCAATATACACCACTGGGTGATGTTTTCCCTTTAAGTCATATTCTGTCCAAAATGTCCTACGTCTAGATCTATAGACCAACAAGTAGCTTTATTTCCACTAGTATAGATCTGTTATGATCCACATCACTTTTACATGCTGCCAAAACTATAATTCCTATATAGGATATGATATCTGCAACAGCATAAATATTAAGTGACAAACCCACAAATGTCACTTGAAAGCATCAGAGAGGTGGCTGATTATGTGAAATGCGTGTGCTTGGTATTAAAACGAGTTCTAACGGTAGGCAGATGTCAAGGACTCATTATCAATTACAATCTTCTGAAGACCTGACCATCTAGTTGATGGATAGCGAGGCCTCCATACAATTCTTTCTCATTCTCTTGAGAAGGTTGGCAATGTGCCCCATTCCATTGTTACTTCTGAAATAGAGTACAATTTGTTTTTTGTGTGTGTTTATTTTGGCTTTATTTCAAATGTTTGTCATTGAAAACTTCTATACCAGCGATGGCAAAGGCCTTTGAGCCCAGGTGTCCATTTTTTAAACCAAATTAACGATCTCAAAGTGCCATTACTCACTGTGTTATGACCCTTCTCCCATTGATATTCTAGACTCCATTCATTTTTAGCTTCCCATTATCACTCTGGTTTTTTCTCCTTTTATTCAGTTTCTCCATCTCACTGTCTCCACATCTTCACATCCCTCCACATATGATGATAGTGCTAATGCAGTCAGATGCTAAGCGCCACCGAAGAGGCTCTAGAGTGCCGGAATTGGCAGCCATGCCACTGCTCTTTCCCAGAAGACAAGATGCAAAAAGGGGTGCAAAGAGGATCAAGAAAGAGGTGGCAGTATATTTGGCAAAAATGTAACTTATGTTTAATTGAAAGAATGCATCAAGGGTAGACATTTTTAAATAGAAATATTCTAATGCAAGAATACAAATAAAGTACTATATTGAGTCTTCTCTTTTTGTAAATCTCTGGCAGGGGGCAGACATCTTGGGTCAAATTTGTTTATATCTTTCTTCATTTGAATGCTGCATCTGACCCAAGATTCTAAACAACATGTTTGCCCCTAATAGAGGAAAGAGGGCTCGATAAGGTACTTTATTTGTATTCTTTCATTAAAGGATTTCTATATAAAATGCCTACAAGTGATACAATCTTTCAATTAAACACAACTTCATATTTTTGAATGAAATTCCCATCTCAATTCCCAACTTTAGTGAGTTGACCCTCTCATGTTTATCTTTCTAGTTAAAGGGGCTCTTGACACTTCAACATTGTTTTTACTGAATGGAGAGACTCAAAGTGATCAAAAATAATTTACACATTGTATTCGAAGAATTGAAAATTGTCCCTGGATTGTGCCAATGTCAATAAAAGAGGAGGAGCCAGGGACTGCGTAGAGGTTCTCGCAAAATCCCCAGAATGTAACCTAGGTTTGATTCCCGCAGTCTTTCAAAAGTTTTGAGCTAGAGGAATCTTTTAGATGCTTCTTTTTATATTAGGATATAATTATCTTGTCCAGAATTGTACATGCTAAATTACAGTGTCTAGTTTTTATGTTTAAAGTTAACTTATGTTTGTTTGAAACATTGCATCAAGTGTTGAGATGTCAAATTGAAATACTTTAATTAAATAATACAAATAACTTCCCTTACTGAGCCCTCTTTGCATCTTACAGCTGTTTCGCGGTGGACATGTGGTTCGGAATCTTAGGTCATATCTTCTTTTATCTGATCTAACATGGAGAAAAATCCTGACCTAATGTTCCAAACAACATGTCTGCCCCCGAACAGACGTATTTATTTTAATGATTTTATTAAAGGCATTTCTAAATAAAATATCTACCCCTTGATCAAGTCTTTGTGATCAAACCTAAGTGAATTCTCTGCCTGCAGTTGTGCTTAAAGTAGTGTCACATCCCACAGGTATCATTATTCATTTAAGTAAATGAAATATGTATTAGGTGAGAATTGACACTAGTTTGGCAAAGAAACTGCAGGTCAGATCCAATCATTAACACAAAGCTTCTCTGCAGGTAGAGCACACAGAGGAACAATTGCTTAGAACAACTGATCATTCATCAATCCTTCTGTCTCATTCCCCAATCAGTCGTTTTCCCCCCCACCGGTCCACCTGGCACCAGATGTGCCGTCAGCCACCACTGCAAGTCCCGTCTTCCGAGTGGCAGGATACCAAACCTCAGGTGACATTCACCTGGAAGCGCGTGTTCCCCAACAGCTGTAGCCCCTTGATTAACATACCCTCCTGGAATGTTCTGCGTTTCCTCCATATCAATCGCTTGTCAATTCAGTTCAGCCCTGTACGAGACGGACTGCCGTCGAAGAAGAAGGAGTGGTGTGCCGGCTAATGCTTGAAATTAATTGCTACATAAGAAAAAATGGAAAGATAATTATTCCTGCTTCCCAGTCGCTGCTTGAGGGTAGATGACCTCATTAACTTGCAGCTTGTACACAATTCAATTACTTGGAGATGGAAAATACATTTTTAATTACCTCGGTGGCTTGTGTCCCATTCATCTCCATTTGCACAAATATTTTTTTTTTTTTAAATGTATTTTATAGTTTTGGGGTCGGGTGATGTGTTCTTAAATACTGACAGAGTTTCACGGCACTGTGGTGTGTTAAAATTCTAACGACTTCACCAGGTCATCAAGTTTGTACCCGCATTGTAAATTCCTTGCTCAATTACAGGAGTATTCAGTTTGTCCTGTGCGCAGGAGCAGAGTGGGCGTCCTGATAGAGCCCAATGGAACTGTGGCCCTGTCCTAATTAAAGGGACGGTATCCCCTGAATATTGTTTTTACTGGGCGTGTAGAGCATAAACAAATGATTGAAAATGATCCATACATTGTGTTAGCAAAACTGCAAGCAAATGCCCAAATTAGGGGGAAAACTGGGATTTCAATGGGTCTGTGGAGTCTCCTGCTTATGACATCACCTGTGGCACGGTAAGCAAATGAGCTGCTTTTTGATGGGAAAAGAAGAATTTGCATACCGTGCCACAGGTGATGTCATAAGTAGGAGACTTCACAGACACATTTGTAGCACAGTTTTGTCCTAATTTAGTCATTTGAGTGCAGTTTTGCTAATACAATGTATAGATCCTTTTCAATCACTTTTTTATGCGCTACATGCACAGTAAAAGTTCAGGTGATACCGTCCCTTTAAGTTTACCTGATCTCTACAACTCTCAAGCAACTTTCCATTGAAGATTATCTCCATGGAGGAAAGAAGTTAATACTAATGTAAAACAAACCATCTCCTACACATTTTACCATGAACGATCTATTTCTCTTTCTTTCGCTTCCTTTCTTTTTCTATGTATATAAATATATGTATTTATAAATGTGCATACCTGCCAAAGTAGGAACATACAGGGATAACTATATGTTTCCTTTCTTGTTTATCTTGCTTTATTTTAAAACTCATGTCAAAACCATATTCACTTGTTCCTTTTCTGGTAATTTACTAACACCCCTTCCATTCTTGTTTTGAAAGAAACAAAGCAAAAGACATCCCTAAACGAGATGATCTATACTATAGACAGTGGTGTATCTTGGTTTTGTGCTGCCCTAGGCAGACAAAATTCCGGCACCCCCCCACCCACGTTGCACACCCACGACTTGCCCCATCACCCACATTGCACACCCACGACATGCCCCATCACCCACATTGCACACCCACGACATGCCCCATCACCCACATTGCACACACATTAAATGCCCAACCACCCCATTCCATGCCCCCATCACCCCCATTGCATCCACACTAAATGCCCCATCACCCCCATTACATGCCCCCATCACCCTAATTAATTAGAAGGAGCTAAAGCTTTCTGAATGGTGGGGGAGGGAGTGAAAATGTTTGAAGCACCAGAAGTGTGCTTTAACACCCTCTGGCAAAGTGCCGCCCTCTGGCAAAGTGCCGCCCTAGTTTGTTTGCCTTGTGGAAGATACACTACCGACTATAGATCAACTATACATTGTGCAGGGTCAAACTAGACCTGCTAGAAGAGCTGACCATGAGTAATGCATAGTTCAGTTTTTAAAGGACAAATGTAGCACAAAAATTAACTAATATTTACTTAAAAGATTACATCAAGTGTAAATAGTTTGCGTAGAAAAGCTTTAATGAAAGAATATAGATAATGTACCTTATTGAGCCCTCTTTGCTCTGTTTAGCTCCAACAGGGGGCAGACATGTTGTTTAGAATCTTGGGTCAGATCGGTCAGATCTTCCTTCATCTCATTAGGAATGAAGAACTGTCCTAAGATTCTAAACAACATGTCCGCTCCCAATTAGAGCTATACGGAGCAAAGAGGGCTCAATAAGGTACATAAGTTCTATTCTTTCATTAAAACTATTTCTATTTTAAATTTCTACACTTTTATGCAATCTTTCAGTTAAACAGTTAAACAGTACTTATGTTTTTGCTACAGTTGTCCTATAAAGACAATCACTTTCTTAACAATTCATGATGAATCCAACTCAGTTCTTGTTGCAGCAGAAACTCAACATGTTTGGCCCTGCTCAAAGCATACTTAAGTCGCTTAGATGGAATGTCCATCTCACCTTTTAGGGAATAACCCCAGTGGCTCAATACTCTTATTTGCAATCTAATGAGAACAGTTGACTTCTACAAACTTTACACAAGGTAGACACTCAAATTTAACTTCAATGATTCTCATTACCAACAGCTTCTCTGCCATCTGTCCTTGGGTGCCCTTCAGTATTTCATCTGTCTATATTATAGATATTATAGATATAGTAATTATCTTCTCCCATTCCACTTCTACCCCATCATCCAGTTTGTCCATTACCACTGATGACATTGTCATTGGTACTAGCAATCAAGCATTGTGTATCTATGACTCTGTCCTTTCACCCTTTCAGTTCATTCCCTCACTACTTCCTATGTTGACAACTACCACAACCATTAAGTCTCCATCTATTGCTCACTCTGTATTCAAAGTTATTAAGATACGGCCAGACCATGTGATTGCACCTATTTTGGTGTATGTTAGCAGATCCAATGTACTTTGCTCTCATTGTGTAATAATCAATGCAGGTGTATGTCTGATGCACTTGTGGGGAAAAAACGAGTAATCTCGGTCCGTGGGATGGTAAACTCGCCAGTCATCATTGACCCAAGGGTTTTTGCCATGGATAGCTGTGTGAAGGTCCATAGAACACCATTAAATGATCCATCATGACGTCTATTAAATGTCCACCATAAGCACTGTCGGTGATGACCATTGGTTGTAGCCAGGCTTATCTAACCTGTGGTGCTCTTTAGCAGCTGTTCCACCATGAAAAACCTTCAGATGGCTTCATATCTCCTCAAGAATAAAAAATGTATACTCCTGGCAAAGTACTCCACCCATGACCTGATGACCTGGGTCTTTCCTTTGCCCCCCGTTACATACTTCCTTACAAGACTTTTCCTCTGCTGTCTCGTGCTTCTCAAGCTCACTACCACAGTTCTCACTTTCCCTCACCAATTTCCAACACTCCCTCAAAACCCATATTTTCAAGGAGTCATTCCAATAACGGAACACTACACAGATTCCCCATTTTCATGTAGGCCACTGATGACCAACTAGTGGCCTGCGACTCGGATTTGGCCCACCAAGGTTTGTGTGCGTCCCACATCCCGGCCAAAAATCTCGTCCGTTCTATTGTATGACCTGAGCAAGCGAATAATGTCTGGCCACCAAATATTATTTATTTGTATGTATTTCCCGCATAGTCTTGCGATAGCTTCTATTTACCATTGTTTGTCAAGAGAACTTGTTGAAACTATATAAATAAATCCTAGTGCTAATTATAATGAAGGACAATTATTCTACGTTGATGCCCTGAGCTTGAATGCTGCAATGCCTGTTTGTCTGTACATAGGCTGAGCAAACAGAAACATTTTTTTCGTCTTCCCTTTTGTTCTTCGTCTTCAGAGTTTTGGACCAGCTTTAAGTCATTGTTTATGAGACAAGAAGACAGAAACATCGACATTGGAGACTGTTCATGCAGAGTATATTTTCCAGCAGCATAAAAGAGCCGTTTTGGCTTTTGTCATTTTAGCAATGTGACAAACATCTATTAGCATAAGTGGTCATGTCTGCTATCAGAAAAGAAAGCATGCATGACACAAATACACATTGTACATTTCTAGGAGCCTTCACTTCAGTCTGTTTTACAATTCATCGAACATTTCACACCATGGCAAATTCATTTAACATGAATTATAGTAAAGAGATGTAGCTTCAAAAAACAAAAATACTATACTGAGAAAACCTTTTGTATAGAAATAGATTTTCTTCCAATACATTAATTATTTTATGGATAGAAATAGTTTTTTGTTTTTTGGCTTTTGTTTTGTTTTTTTAAAAGTGCAGTGTCACTCATAACTGATCATAGGGGGGTGCATGTCCTCACCTTTCTCCATCAGCTCTTGCACTATCTGCCAGTTGTGATGTCATGATACGTAATGGCCAGAATGCGATAAGGTAATAGAACATAAAGATCAAAGTGTGATGATGTCATAGAATGTAAGGATCAGAGAGTGATAATGATAATCATTGTGTGATGATGTCATGGAATTTAAATTAAAATGTATATTCTATGACATCATCACACTATGATCCTTAAATTCTATTGTGTATAATGGAATGGAATGTTAGGGTCTTTGTGTGATGATGTCAGGGAAGCTATAAGACAAAACTTAAAAATCCATGACTTTATCACACAATGAGCCTTACATTCTATTCACAGTGTGATGATGTCATGGAGTATGAGGGCCAAGGTCTGATGAGGTCATGGAATGTAGGGATCAGAGTGTGATGCTATTATGAATTATAAGGATCACTGTGTGATAATAATGCCATGGAATATAAATAGCAGAGTTTGATGATGTCGTGGAATATAAATGCTAGAGCTTGATGATGTCATAGAATGCATATTATTCCCCCTACATTCTATTCATAGTGTAATAATGTTATGAGTAAAGAGGACTCCGTCAAATATTGTACGAGTACACGGTCACAAGCACCAGATGCAGTCTTTTGTTTAAACACAAGCTCATTTTGTGCCGTACAGTTGTCTTTAACCACTAGATCCTAATGAGATGATTGGGGTTTACTGTAAGTTGGGAATCAGTGTCCTGTTCATTTGTTCCGGACAGTTTAATAATATGTAAACACATCCTGCTCTCCGCATGCAATACATTCAAGGTCCAAGACGACTCTCGCTAGAATCCCAGGGGATAAGACGGTCAAGTGGAAAAGATCAATCTTTCTTTTTAGAAGCAAATTCAAAGAAAGGGGTAAATCAAAAGGTGAGATGATTTGTTCCGAGCGGACCCCTTGATGTAGAACAAATTCTTATAAAAAAAAGTATCTTTAAACAAGAATAATTTAGAAACCTTCACAAGTCTACATTGTTTCTCTGTTTTTATCAGGCTCTCAGGCCGGGTTCTTAGCTTCTTTTAGAGCATCATTTACATAATGTAGGTTGTAATGTCACCAAGCTTTTATCTTGGAGTACATAATCCCTCCTAATTGTATAATCAGGCAATGGTTTAACCGATTAATACCGTGGCCCTATCATCCGGCAGAGTTTTTTTTTTTTACGGATTATTATTTGATTAAATCAGATATCTATTCGGGAAACATCTGTCAGGGACATGATAGCAGACTGCTGAGTAAAGAGACTGCACCTTAGCAGGTAGAACAGGCCGGCATTTAACAAGAAAGATGGAATTAACTTTACTATTATTCTGTCACTTAAACTGACTGAGACATAATTACATTCCCTAAGTATGAAAGTAAATAAGTGTGCGCTAGAGAGAGCAGATAACACCAAGACAGTTTTGTTTTTGTTTTGTGACCCATTAAGTGACAATTATGGTACTTGTGTTTATTAACATCCTTGAAATGGAGTGAACTTGCCAAAACCCTTTGCCTGTTCTGCATGAAAAGATTATAATAGAAGAGGCTTGCTGTTCAAGCATTGTTTTAACAGCAGTTCCAAAACAACATTTGCAGTTCAAAGAAGAGTACACAGAAGAATATCATGGCACCAACAATTTATTCCATCATCCTCCGAAGGAAGAAAAAAAAAAGAAAAATAGAAAGAAAGAAAAAAAAACAAAACAAAAAAAACAACAACACACGTCTCACTGTTAATTTATAGCTTGGTCTGCCAGACATTTCTGTAGCTTTGGTGCCAAATTCCCATCAAGAATGCACACACCAAATAATTAAAAAAAAAAAAAAACGGAAGAAGACAACAACGGAGAAATGAAGATGTTTTCTCTTTATTCCGAGAATTCTGCCTTGTAACCTCTTGTGAGCCAGAACTACAATTGCAGGGAGTCTCATCTGCCACCACAATGGGATAGAGTAAAAGGTTTGAAGAGGTGAAACTTGGCAAAGCCCCATGGCACTACAGCCTCTCTCCAAAAATCAGTCCTGAGCTGATTTAACTCGGTTTGATGAAAGAAGAAAATTCTATATTTTTAAATTTTCTCTGCTTGATATGCTAAAGGACTTACAATCATTAGTGCTTATGTTTCATGTGGATGGGGACAGCACTTTTAACTGGTGGTAAAAGGATGTTAGATGATTACCACGTCTTTACCATACTGCATCACCACAGGGCAAGTATATTTTATGTTGTATGTGACATACAGGACAAGAAGGAAGCTGCCTAGAGAGTGACTTTTGTTTTGGCCATGGAATGTAGGTGGGTGTGGTTTAATGGCAGTCATCAAACTCCCACCAATAGTCTTTTTTTCCAAAATCCAACCCACAATTGACCATGCCCCACCCACTTCTTTTTAGTTAATTAGTCCAGTTAGGGCTTTGGCAGAGAGCACCTTACAGTGTTGGTTCATAATATAAATCCCAGAACGTTTTGGTAGCCATACTTTATGGTAATGGTGATAAAACATAAAGTCTACCCAGTAGACCAAATATGCTCCACAAATGAGCCAGCAAAATGCTGACCATAAGTTTTTTTTAATGCTTTGAATTATTTGGAATGCCAAGCTAGAATGATTCGGAATACAAACAATGGGAGCCACAGGCCACAACATTCATAACAGGGGAGAGCTGACAAGGGGGCAGAGGTGAAATTGTTCCCACCCGGGCTGTCCTCTAACATGACTGCATGGACTGGAGCTTGACCAGTATTCACTTCTAAATGGGAGCACAGCCATTACTATCTTTCCATACAATTGTCTTGTCTTTCTATCAATCCCTATACCTTATCTGTCAACATACCTGTCTATTTCTATCTATCTTTGATGATAATGGTAGGCTAATGAAGTTGTACCATGGGCCATTCAATTGATTCCCCCCCCCCCCCCCCATGCTGTAAACTACACTATGATGTTATAATACATATCAAATAAACAATATTGTTGAGCAAATAATGACAGAGTGTCAAAAAAAAATAGATTTTGCCCCCCAGGGGCACAAGATGCCAGCCCTCACATAGTCACATCCCTTGACTATCTGCCAATTACATTCTGTGAGTACCCTGAAGTTTAATCTACCCCTCATCTGATAATAGCACCTTATACCTACACGCCAATAAATGTTAGTATTTTATTCAAACTTTTAGTAATTCCAATATACATGTAATTTACACTACTATCTATGTAAGTCATGCCTCACTGGCATCATAAGTCACATATATAATAATGTATGTACCTTTTTCTTTGGTGCATCTATGTGTTATTTGTTTCTCCTTTTTGGGATTTTTCTATGTGTTATTTGTCAAAACTTGGGAATTGTTTTTTATTGTTTTAACATTCCCCTTTTCAGGTTTTTATTTTTGTTGTCTTTTGTATCACTGGTAACAGTTTGGTGCCCTTCTCTTCACATGCTTACAATATCACGGGCAGGTTATTGTAACATCTTCCATTTCTGGTAAACTGAGACTATAATAACAGGACTCTGGAGAAAGACTTAAATGCTTGTCAAAAAAAAAAAAAATAAGACAACATCTTGACAACATTTTTTTTTTTTTATGTTCATGCCTTGCAAAATAGGAGGTGGCACTTTGCAGAGGAAGATAGCAGTTTATAGCAATGGGGGTGGGTTTTTAATGGTAACGGGCAATCATGGCCGGGCTCCTGGTGCGCACTGTACCGATCTGGCATCTTTTTTTTTTTTTTTCTTTTTCTTTTTTGATGAGGTCTGAATCTTGTCGATTTTTAGCGCTTTATGTAAAACAAATAATATAAAGAGTATTATGCAAAGCTGAAAGGGAGTCTCTTGCGTCCTGTTGCGAATTATCAATATCCTGTGTTTTGTAATTCTTGGGATTGCATTTAAAATAGGCTCCTCTTTATTCCTTAAACGATATGTTAAATAATCAGCCCGAGCCAGAACTGAGGCTCTCTTTCTGTGTTTCTAAGAACCCATTAAATTATATTGTTACTAGAAAACAATGCATGTGCTAATCACACTCTAAGCATGGGCATTTTAATTTCCCCCGAGGTTTGAATATGAATTTTTACTAACATGTTAATTTTGTGTGTTAATCAGTCGCTGTGGGCTGAATGAATGGATTGACTATGTAAAATTGTTTGATATTGAAACAACTCCTTCTGACCCTTTCAAATTGGCTCCATTCCCCTAAAGACGGTTAAAGTTAATTAAGCACTCAATAGGTTTATGGTGTTTAAATTAAAATATATTACACCTCATTGTTTAGTCATCAAGTGAGAGTATCATTCTCCTCCTGGCTGCCTTGCTGGCTAATAGGCTTATCAAAATTCATAATGTAATATGAAGGATTTGATAGCCGGACAAGTGTGTTACAGAAACATACTGTCAATCACTGTTTGTTGCAGTGCAGGCATACACCACTAGGAGGCGTATGGTTCCCATGAATAACCTCTTTCGCTCTCTCTCTCTCTCTCTCTCTCTCTCTCTCTCTCTCTCTCTCTAGATCGCAAACAAAGCGCTTCCATTTGAAATAAATGTCTGACACATGTTATAAATATATCTTTCCTCTTGCGGGAACATCCAGCCAAGATACCCAAGGGACATGGGATTAGTAGGTGGTCCGGTTTATGCTTAGTTTTTGCCAGGTTTTCTATTTTTTATGACCTATTTGTGAGACGCGGATCAGTAATGCAGTGATAATAAATAGATGGTGTCCACTCTTGTAACATTCTTTAGAATTGTTCATTTACTGGGCAGTTTAATGATGTTCTATGGACCTTCACAAATCTTGTCCCGGACACTGATGTCTGTCCTTGTAGGGACACTTAGGACTAATTCCCCAGCAAACCTATCTTCCCAGCAGTTAATTTTATCATAATATCTAAGGAAACATAGATCTATCAAGTAAATACATGTATGTATAACCCTTTTGTACTTCAACGTGTACACGTCAGCCGATGGAGGACAAAGCATACAGGACAGTGTTGCTTCCATTGTTGTACAAAGTTTGCTTTCTAATTTTAACATCCGATTTTATAGAGATTATAGCCCACACGGATCTTTTTGCAGCAGCTCTACCCCTGCACTGTCTCTCTGTCTACAAGAGTCGTACCCCACTGATGGGCGGTCAATTCCCCCAGTGTATGGGTGGTGCACTTCTTGTGCTCCTTATTCCATGGTTAGAGCTACATCTTCTTGATGTAAGTGGTGCAAGCTAGCAGAGCTCTGCTTCTCTAAGAAGAGAGGTCGTGGATCTGAACTCCACCAGCTCAAGGTGGAGTCTTTACAACTGGTGTCAACTGTTAAGATTGTATAAGCAGGATTGCTGCTGGCCTATGGATCTTCACAAGACGCTGGGGCAGGGCTTTTTCGAAGATCTTAGAATGTGTAGTTTGTTTCACCATAAATAAAAACACTCATAAAATTATTGAAGAATTTGTAAATCACCCCAATGGGCTAATTGAAGTTGGAAGCCAATAGAGCATCCGAATACCAGAGTGTAATGAAGAAATTAATTGACTGTATGTACTGACAATCTTCTAAAGGGGGTCCTTATACAGTTTATCAATACGTGAGCTGTACACAGTAGTTACCGACATTCTGGATAAAAGCAGATAATGCGGAAGGAAGTGTGAAACACGTAGATTGTTTTGTTATGGGATTCTAAAACACCCTACGCATTTCACATTTCCTCAGGGGTCTATTTAAAGAGTTGAGTGCATCTTTATAGGTAAATCAACAGCCACGTTATTTTGGTCTTGTCTTTTAAACAAAACAACAGCTATTTAAGGTTTACATTTACCAAACTTCAGACCAAGTGGGACGTTGATAAAGGAAGAGAGTATATTTAAAAGAAGAAAAACTACCACAACTAGAGGATATAGTCTTAAATTACAGGGGCAACGATTTAAAAGTAATATCAGGAAGTATTACTTTACTGAGAGGGTAGTGGATGTATGGAATAGCCTTCCAGCGGAAGTGGAAGAGGTAAACACAGTGAAGGAGTTTAAGCATGCGTGGGATAGGCACAAGGCTATCCTAGCTATAAGACCGGGAACTGGGGACTAATAACAAGTATTTAGAAAATTGGGCAGACTAGATGGACCGAATGGTTCTTATCTGCCGACACATTCTATGTTTCTATGACCTGCAAGAAAAAAGGATGTTAAATACATTTTTTAATATGGCATAAATAAAGTGTATCCGCTACCATAATATTGATTTTATTTGAGGGCTGGTTGCCCTTTATAATTTTTTTTTTAAAAAACAGCATTTTAATACCTACATTTGGCCATTTTTCCCCCATTTCCTGAAGTGAACAATGTCAAAACTGACGGACACTGGTGCATCATGAGTTAATGCTAAGAGTACAATACTACAACATGCACAGATCAAAGAGTATATCTTCTCACATAGATGTCTGTATACCTTAAGTTGTCAAATCTCTACGCATCTTTTAGTTCTGACACCGCTGACGGCATACAGCTCTTTCCCTATGTCTGTGTCTCCATCTATTCCAATCTCTTTTGCTTTTCTTAGACATGTCAGCTGTTTGTCTGTAGTTTACATTGTAAATGACATTTTTTTTTCTACTTTACTATTTGTTTATACGTTTTCTCATGGTTATTTGGTGTATGTTGTTTTGTAGGCTTTTTTTTTCTGTTTTGTTTGTTTAATGTTTGCAGATAAATCCCTACAGTATATAGAAATTTAACACGGGGCTAGAGTAATTCAATGCAGAGTAATCGGTCCCCTTGTGCCCATGGGGTTAACCTTTTCGATGCCAGCTGGCTGTTGTTATGGAAAGATGAAGAGCATCAATAATAAAAAAAAAAAAGTACTGGTCCCTGTCTACAGTCACCTCATGTTGTGATTCTACGTTTTACTACATCATCCCCCTCCCCCCTTCCCAATTTTCACTTATTTCGATATTGTATGTATTTTGTATACTACTGTTGTATATTATTGTTTTATGCTCATCATGCCAACCCCCCGCCTTCCCTGTTCCCCCCCCATATCCCCGTATCATTTCCCTATATGTTGTATTATTTTTCTTGAAAACTCAATAAAAATATATTTACGAAAAAAAAAAAAAAAGTAAAACTTGTGCTTGCTTTTTTCTTTTTTTCTTCTTAAAAAGACCTGTTCTGCTATATTTTGTGCCTTAGATAATGTCATGTTAAACGAGATTAGCCTGCTGATAAGGTCATTGATTGTGACCTCTTGTGACCTAACTCATCTCCCTGGACGTTCTTGATTCTCCTGCAGTCAGAGTGAACTTTAAACGAAAATATTATTCCCCCGGTTTATCCGCCATGTGCCAGTCAAATCTGATAGACTCAAAAGATTCAAAATAATACATAATGTTTAAAAAAATGGACTTATGCTACAAACAAATGGTATGAACTCAGATGACCTCTTGCGATGGACCTGAGATGCCCTCTTGTATCTCAGATACCCATTTATAATGCAAGATTGTTCGTCTAGGAGGTGGTCTTTACATATAGGTTACATGTTGCACTTGTCAATTTGGAAATGACCAGCTATGTGAAAAGCAAATAAATGTGTTTGTACCTTACAACTTTCAATTCATAACAGTTCACAGTGTGATGTCATTATACCCTGCCGCTCACGGATATGCCCCCTACTTATCTCATTATTATGAGTAATTACTAAGGTCTGAACAATTTACCTAAACAAAAATGCACAAGAGATGTTTACGAATAGCCACATTTCACCTCCGCTTCATTTGGAGTAATTTTGAGTGTCGCTGAGTGCTAAAGTTCTTGGAAAACTCAATATTCACTGAGCTTCTCTGAGTTTTCCCAAGATGATATCACGTTGTCTTCAATGGGAGCTTGGCTCAAGTCCTCAACTTAAAGAAACCTACTAAACGCAGAGATATCTGTAGGTTACCCTGACTTTAAGCCCCCTGGAAGATTCTGATGGATTTTCAGTTCCAAGGAACTACCAACTAGTTTGTCATGTCATTATCATAGAAAACGGTCATTTTGGTTGTCCTGGAGCCTAGCTGAAGGGCTACTTGACGAGGCAGTTCATTGGAGAAGCCCAAGTTGTTACACTGTTACAGGAAGGGGAAGGGTTTGTGTACTGGTCAGTTAAGATTTGAATGGGGAACACTTGTATTCCATCTGCACCTTTCATCTTTGTAGGTGCTGTTCTCTGTAGTTGCAGTCATAGCTTAGAGGTGAGGTTGTGCTAATTGATTGGAAGGATCTGTGTATTGTATTAGTGTTGTATTGTATTAATCCTTTTAGCCCAGCTCCAATACTTTTAGGCTAGTCCTGCTCATTTACAGAAGGACTGAAAATATCTAGGTACGTTAATGTGGTCAATGGATGTGTCATCCACATTCTTTTAGTATTCACCAGTCACAGACATAGCAACTAAGACATGAATGGTACTGCCTGACACGTTTCGCACAGGCAGTGCTTAGTCATAATTTGGAGCAGTTTGTAATTTTAAGAATATTCCATACATGCTTAAATTCCTTCACTGTAATAACCAATACCACTTCTGCTGGAAGGCTCTTCCATCTAGCCACCTTCCTCTGTGTCAAGAATTTCTTTGCCTAGCCTAGCAACTGGACTATATATATAGTCACTATATATTGCACAGGAGTTCTACTGAATGCCCCCTATTGATTTTTTCCAATTTCTAGATTATTTTATGTGCAACCATTTTTCTCATGTATATATAAATACACAGATCAGCCATAACATTATAACCACTGACAGGTGGCAAGCAGGCGGAGGCAGTGTGATGCTTTGGGTAATGTTCTGTTGGGAATCCTTGGGTCCTACTATTCATGTGGATGTTACTTTGACATGTACCACCTACCTAAGCATTGTTGCAGACCATGTACACCCTTTCATGGAAACGGTATTCCCTGATGGCATTGGCCTCTTTCAGCACGATAATGCTCCCTGCCACAAAGCAAAAATGGTTCAGGAATGGTTTGAGGATCACAACAACGAGTTCAAGGTGTTGACTTGGCCTCCAAATTCCCCAGATCTCAATCCAATCCAGCATCTGTGGGAGGTGCTGGACAAACAAGTCCGATCCATGGAGGCCCCACTGCACAACTTAAGGAACTTAAAGGATCTGCTGCTAACGTCTTGGTGCCAGATACCACAGCACACCTTCAGAGGTCTACTGGAGTCCATGCCTCGACGGGTCAGGGCTGTTTTGGAGATATACGGACTATTAGGCAGGTGGTCATAATGTTATGGCTGATCAGTGTGTATATATTTATATTATACTATATACTTATATTACATTATACACACTGATCAGCCATAACATTATGACCACCTGTCTATGTGTGTGTATATATGAATATGTATATATATATTTTTATATCTTCACAGTTTGTTAATTGCTGTAACTCGTAGAACTCATCTGCAGTCTCATTCTCACCGCAATCGTTTCTCTCGACAGGGTAATTCTTGCCACAGAAAGGACTAGTGTAATTTGCTGATATGATATCAAAAATATCATTAAGGTAATTACATTTGGCACTTGCAATATTTCACTAGACATAATACAGTGGAAAATTGCTGGGGAGGGGCTGGTATCTTCCCCCTTCCTTAACCTGGCCATTCTAACACAATGGCGATGAAGCAGACCTGCTCAATGGGTTTTTAACATGTGTTCGGTTTATGAATGTGTTCATTAAATCAGCCCTTTTGCCCGAGGTTAAAGACTGCTAGCTTGTAAATATTCCCTGATTTTCAATCAAGCAGATTCACTTCTATTATATTATCGCTGCAGACAAGAATGAAGCTTTTCGGGAATCTCATTTTCTGCTGTGATTTCTTCAGATTTGTCTTTTTTTTTTATCTTGTCATCAGTGCTGACATTTAAGGGGGTAAAAAAAAAAAATTAAATCCATCAAACATGTTAACCCCTTCTGGCCGTAAGATGAGCAACTAAAAATGATGGGGAGAGAACAGTCCTTTTTAAAGAGACATTAATCGTTTTGTTTTTTTCATATTGTGTGTTGAATCAAGTCACGGGTCAATATAAAATGTTGATTAAATGAGTTTAATTCTAATTTGTTTTCTTAGGGGTTCTTTATGGCATTTCCAGACCTGCGTAGTCAATGGCAGGGGTGTGGATAGGTGTGTTAAAAGTAAGATGAGTAAGAGGCAGGGTTCTATTCATTAACCAGTGAACTGTGAATAGACTGGTGAAAAGAATGGTAGTGAATTGATGGCCAAAGATAGATGAGCTGGAAATACTCTGTTGTCAATACACCACAGTGATTAGACCCTGCGTATGCGTGTGTCACAACACCTGGGATGCCTTACGCTTGAGATCCGTGCTCTGGCACTCCCTTTCCTCACTTCAACAAATTTATTTGAGGGGCAGTGGAGAAGTGAATTATCCCTGGTGGTCCATTCGGTAGCAGGATGTCGGTCACTTTCCCCTGTCAGCACAGACGTCTCTCACTGCGGCCATGTGATAGTGCACATCTCAAAGCACCACAGCTGTTGGATGTTACTCACCATACAACTGGGTGCCCTCAGTTATTCGGAAGCACATGCAAGCATGAGAGGCAGTGGTGTATCTTGGTTTTGTGCTGCCCTAGGCAGACAAAATTCGGGCACCCCCCCACTCACGTTGCACACCCACGACATACCCCATTACATGCCCACATTGCATACATACTAAATGCCCCATCACCCCCATTATATGCCACCATCACCTTCATTTCATACCCCCACCACGTCCATTACATGCACCCATGACCCTGATTAATTGGAAGTAGCTAAAGCTTGCTGAACAGTGGAGGAGGGAGCGGAAATGAAGCACCAGAAGTGTGCTTTAACACCCTCTGCCAAAGTGCTGCCCTCTTGCAAAGTGCCGCCCTAGGCGAGTGCCTTGGTTGCCTTGTGGAAGATACAATGCTGATGAGAGGAGGTCTGTAATGATGAAGAAAAGCACAGCCCTCCTGCTCTCCAACAAGCACAGCTCTGATAGGACCCTCAGCCTCCACTGTATTCCTGGCACAAAAGCCAAGTATTTTTTTAAAAGAGGCAACCCAGTGTTACTAAATATTTGCCTAATACAAAACCACAGATGACCTGTCACAACATGTTGTCATCTTAGATGGTCCACCATGAGGTCATCAACACTGAGTTTTTTGGGGGTGGATTTTAGAGTGACATCTAGGGCCCGTTCATCAACACTAGGATTTTTTGGATGGTTAGACCACCTGGGATAAAAGATGTGTCTGTTTTTAAACCATTAGGCACCAGGTAGGGTAGTTATGTATTTAGAAGTATGGAACACTTGGCGGGACCCTGGTCAATTTACAATATAATACAAAAAAAACAATGGGGTATTGTGGCATCATGGACTTCTATTTGTCTCTCTACAATTAACCACAAACGTAATTCTTCTAAGTTCTAAATTCATTGGGTGGTAAGTACCAATAAAGCAGAGGGTTTTGGCACTTAAAGGGTAAAATATGATAGTAATTATAAAATGCATGTAATTTGCACTGCCTGCAGCACAAGCTATGTGAAATGTAACTGTAACACCTCCTATAATAATCTGAAAATATAGACACTGATGTGTCACTAGGTTAATAAAATTGATGTTTGAAAAAGAAAATAAATTTACAGGTGATATTTTGCCCCAGAGGATCTTTAGCAGGTTTTCCAGAAGGTATGAGAGTTAACATATTAAATGAGATTTTTTTTTTTTCAAGACAGAAGATACGACTTTAAAGCTCTGCTCAAAGCGAATAAACCAAGCAAAGAGGTCATATTTAATTATGTTTTAACTCTGAGTTAAGAAAGAAATTACAAGGTTTTATTCTGCTATAATAGGAAAAGAGGTGGGGGGAAGTGAGCAAGACAGATTAATAGTACTAACACTTGATATATGCGCACAATACAAAATGGCTGACTTTTTTCCGTAACTGAAGTAGATGTCCAAATGGGCAGTTCCTGCTCGTGTTTCTGTAAGGGCTGAGGTGGTTCTAGGTTTTTTTGGACCTAAGCTAAAAAACAGAAGGAAGCTCCTGTATCCCTAGCAAGTAACTTCTCTCAGTTACTTGCTATGGAGTCAAGTGGAGGGGTTCTAAGCGGCTGCTTAATTGGCTTATATAGCGCCGCCCTGTTTTCAGGGGTAAGCGCTAACCTTATTCATGGGTGGGCATTGACTGTATTTTGTGATGGTCATTCCTGGTGATGTTTTATGGACCTTCCCAGACCTTGCCATGGACAATTTCCCTGTCCCTGGTCTATAGTAGTGCATTCAGGAAAGAGCTGGCTACTTGTGGCCCGGGATGCAAAAAACAATTTAGTGGCCCAAAGTGCAATTGTACCGTTTTATTATCAGAGATAGAAATAAATATACTAGCTGACATACAAAATAATTGGATAGACTAAATTCCCAAATGCTACTCACTTTTTATATTTATATGTGTAAAATGGGGGCAGCCCCAGCCCATTGAGTTGGGTTAAAGAGCAGCCCAGGGTGCAGCATTTGCTCCTCTGTCCCCTTGCCAGTCCTACCCTGAGTACATCTCAGGAAGCATGGAAGATAATCTTTTGATCATCTATATGACTATGGTGCTTGAAAAACTTGAAAACTGGGCTCCTGGGCTCTCACCTTGAAAACAACATACCCATTTAAATGGCAGGAACGCTCTATGAGATATTTAGGAATGGGCCCTACCACACAGTACATGGTTGGTAAGGTCGGCAGAACCAATGAGGTCCAAATAAATATTCTGCTACGGGTACTTTTTCTCATTCAGAATCTACCCAGACACATACCATCCTCCTTCTTTCAGAAACTTAGATCCACCATCACTAGATAAATTTGGATCAATAGAATTCCAAGATTATCCTAAAGTCATTTAATCAGACTGAGAAGGGAAAGGAAACAATACCGAGGTTTGCTGGTGCAACAAAGCCTGGTGCAGCCGAGCCTGGTGCAACAAAACCAACCAACCAACCAACCAACCAACGGATAGAAGACCTAATCTCAATAAATAAGGGAACTAGTGAGGAGCACAGGAGGTGCTGGTTCCATTGGGAGGACTGTGAAACAGGCAGATTCTCAACTCTGATGGATCTCAATCCTTCCTAAAATATAGTGCAATAGAAGTACTTGGAATAAAGTGCAATATAGACTGAAAAAAGTAGTGAAAAAATGATAAATATCAATGTGGCAAATCTAGCAAAAGATATAAACTGATAATAGAACAAATGTAAATATTACAATATCATGCAATAAAATGATACAAAATAAATAAAGTCCAAAAAATAGTCTTCAATAGCTTGCTCCAAAAGAATGTGTAACCTGAAAGAAAATAAAACAAAAAATAGTGTGTACCATAAAAATAGGTTTAATAGCGCATAAAAAAAAGTAACTTGTGGAACAGTGGAAAATAAGACGAATAGCGAAAAATGAACTGCCAATGTGCAGCCTTCTCTCTTCAAACGAAGCGCTGGTGGTGATAAGCCGGCCGGACTAGTCACCGTGTAGATGGAAGGAGGTAGCGGAGTTGAAGAAGAGGCTTGGAGTTCATGAAACGCTTAAAACACTCCCACCCTACGCGTTTCATGACGGTCAACGTCACTTCCTCAGGGGCGATGGGAGTTGTAGGAAAATGAAGAACTTATATATGCACACATTCAATGCGTGTCTATTGCGATCAGGTGATGTAAATAAATTAATTAGCACAGAGAGTGAGGAAGCTTGTTGCTTGCTTGGTTCAGTTTTTTAACTCTTACAGCAAGCAAAAAGCAATTATTATTCAGTATAGTTCAAATAGAAATGTTAAAAATATAAGAATACATATATTCATATATAAATACATATCAATTCTCAGTTAGAAAGATAGGTAAATAAACACAAAATATAAATCATTAAATATAAAAAAAAGGACAATTATTACAAAAAATGAATACAATAAATATAGTAAAATATACATAAAGGGAACAGTAGGTATAAAATTGTTGTGCATGCTTCTGATCAGGCCATGTAATATTTTAGAAATGATTAAAGGGGCAACCACAAACATTGTTTGTACCATGAATGTAGGTCGTAAAATATTACCTCTAAACTGTGTTTTGAATTGCAAACAAATACATTTATTTATTTTATTTAGAAATCTTTTACCAGGAAAAATCCATTGAGTTTTCTGGGAACAACACAAGTTGGAAGGAGAACATACACGGTAAATCATTATTAATACAAAAAAAATAACAGCATGTACAGTATATATAGTTGTTTGTAAACTAATAACAGGTACAATCTGTTTTGAGGATTTGGGACACACTCATTTTCAGGGATTTTAGACTAGAGGATGATTTGGCAGAATCAGGGAGGCTAAATCCACATATGAGGAGCTCTGAAAGAGTACGCACCTCGACCTGCTTCCTTTTTGAAGTGAGGGATCACTAGTGAGGGGCTGGTGCAGGATCTGAGATTGTAAGATGTGCAGGGAGTAAGAGTGAGCATGCTGCTCAGGTGGGGGGGAGCTTTCCAGAGAAGTGTTTATGCACTAAGCACGCTAGGTGGAGAGTGCGCCTGGAGGCAAGCGTCAGCCAGTTTAACTCTTTTAACATTTTACAGTGATGAGTGTTATAATTGCCCTGGAGGGCAAAATGGCACAATTTATTGTACAGAGTGTCGAGTTTACCGAGATGAGTCTGCGGTGTAGAATCGTATACAACATCTCCGTAGTTTAAGATCGGCATTAACGTTTGCTGCACATTTCCTTACTGTGGAATCTAGGTTTCATTTGTTTCTATATAGAGAGTCAATCCTAGGATACAGCTTTGACACAAGCTTGTCAATTTGGAGACCAAAAGATACGTTTGGATCTAGCCGCATATCGAGATGCTTATATGAATTTTACCTAGTTTAGCATTTGTCCCAAACAACATAGACACAGTTTTTTCAGTGTTGAGGAATAATTTGTGGCTAGCTATCCAATTTTCAACTTGACCCTGTAGCACGGATTCCACTTGTGAGACCTCTTTTTCAAATGGGGTTAAAGGAAGGACTACTAAACTTTTTTTGGGGTCATAAATTAAGTTAATTGAACTTATTTATTTTATGGGGGGGGGGGGGGTACTTACTTTGCACTTTATTTAATTAAGGAAGTACCCAGACCCTCCTGCTTTTATTCCTGTCCCCTTGGCTCAGTTGTGTCGCACACAACAGGGGTCGAATGTGGCATCCGAATTGCATTGCGGACACAGACTGTTTTGGCAATGTTTATTCGGAAGATGCCTGATGATGACATTTGGGCGCATGCATGCGCAATTGAGGCTTAAGATACAGAAGAATCAATGGAAACTACGTTTGCCATGATTCTGCAGTGGCGGAAGCCTCAAATGCTAATGCACACGCACCCAGCCGCGGATGTGATCACGCCTACAGTTCACCAAAGGGCATCTTCCATCAATTGTCAGCAATGCTATTCAGATGCCACATTCGACCCCTGTAGAGCAAAGGTGTCAGGAATAAAAGTCGAGTGGCTGGGGACTTTCTTAATTAAATAAAGTATAAAGTAAGTCCCCTCCCAAAAATAAAAAAAGCTCAATTAAGTTAATTTTTGACAAAGTTGTCCTTCCAGCAGGTTTTACATTTAGCTGCTATTTTCCAGGAAAGGCCAGTATTAAAAAATGGTTTATAGCCATCTGGAAGTCGATGCGAGTAATATCAAAATCAGTATTTTTATCCAAAAACAACCCTATCCGTGAGGGCTCCTCATTCTCTCAGATCTGGTGTAGGGGTATACCGTGGGCAGGGTGTATAATGTAATAGAGGTGCATAGTCTGTTATTTGATACATTGCAGACATACATAGATCCATGCATACACACCATTCTAAAATATTCAGACAAAACAGAGCCAGGAAAAAATGTTACAACATGAGTTTAGGTTTCATGTAAAAATATTTGAAAAATAATGCCTTCATTCACCACACAAACACTCACATTTTACAAGAAACAGCAGTATATTTAGCCTCTGATAAGTCTTCATAAAACATTCATAGCCCCAAATTTGCAGTCACTTTTAATTAGTGCTGCATCATTTACCTTTTGCTCTCACAATATTCCAAATTGTACAGAAGACGGGTGGAGAGAAGGCAGGAAGACATACAGATATGGCTTTGTGCAGTACATACACGATAGAACATAACAACAAGTTAACATATTATTGAAATGTATACCTTGCTGACATTGAACTAAAAAAAAAAAAACAAGTATAAATTATCAAGGGGTAAATTGCCCTTGGAAATCCTGATTTTAAAAAATGTGGGGTGCGACAAGCAGCACCTTTCCTTGCCCTTTTGTAATTTCATAGTAACCTAGTGATTTAGGTTGAAAAAATAGTCCATCAAGATAAAGTAGTGAGACACATAAAAAGCAGCGGCACTCCTCACCCATGTACAGGACAGTTGTACAATGTATCTGCCTTACACATTCCGCTCTCAAAATTAGTGCCTATGCGAAACGCGTAAGGCAAATTCATTGTACACTGTCCCGTTCCTGGGTGAGAAAATACCGGCTATTATCAACAATTATGCATGGACTTGCTTTTGCATTGGCTCACTACTTTATCCTATATTTATCCATGGTAAGAAGCGTCACAGTACATGCTGAGCACCCTCTTACCATGTTGGTAATAATTATCTTTTAACCTTTCAACTATGTATCCAGCGCTATATTCTAATTTACTCAGAATCCAATGGTGTATCAGTTGGGATCTTGGTGCATGTGGCCAATACTTGTTATCCATCAAGTTCAACCCCTCTACCTTGCCTTTCTGTTTTTGATCCAAAAGAAGTGGGAGGGGGAGCTGATTCAAATTTTGCCAGTTAGAGCTGAGAAATTTCTTCTGGACTCCAAAAGACAATCAGATTTCTCCTTGGATCAAGAAGCTCTCAATATTAATGTTTATTAGGTTATTTATAGCCCTTCCCAAGCCTTTTTGAAGGCATCTATTGTATTTGATAGCACATAGAATGTGTCGGCAGATAAGAACCATTCGGTCCATCTAGTCTGCCCAATTTTTTTTGGAGTACTTTTATTAGTCCCCCGTTCCCGGTCTTATAGCTAGGATAGCCTTGTGTCTATCCCACGCATGCTTAAAATCCTTGACTGTGTTTACCTCTACCACTTCTGCTGGCAGGCTATTCCATACATCCACTACCCTCTCAGTAAAGTAATACTTCCTGATATTACTTTTAAATCGTTGCCCCTCTAATTTAAGACTATGTCCTCTAGTTGTGGTAGTTTTTCTTCTATTAAATATACTCTCTTCCTTTACTGTGTTGATTCCTTTTATGTATTTAAATGTTTCTATCATATCCCCCCTGTTACGTCTTTCCTCCAAGCTATACATGTTAAGATGCTTTAATCTTTCCTGGTAAGTTTTATCCTTCAACCCATGAACCAGTTTAGTAGCCCTTCTCTGAACTCTCTCCAAAGTATCAATATCCTTCTGGAGATACGGTCTCCAGTACTGCGTACAATACTCCAAGTGAGGTCTCACCAGTGCTCTGTACAATGGCATGAGCACTTCCCTCTTCCTACTGCTAATACCTCTCCCTATGCAACCAAGCATTCTGCTAGCATTTCCTGCTGCTCTATTGCATTGCCTACCTACCTTCAAGTCCTCTGAAATTATTACTCCTAAATCCCTTTCCTCAGATGTTGAGGTTAGGACTGTACCAAATAGTCTATATTCTGCTTTTGGGTTTTTACGCCCAAGGTGCATAATCTTGCACTTGTCCACATTAAATGTCAGTTGCCACTGCTCTGACCATTTTTCTAGTTTAGCTAAATCATTTGCCATTTGGCTTATCCCTCCATGAATATCAACCCTGCTGCAAATCTTTGTATCATCAGCAAAAAGACATACTTTGCCAACAAGACCTTCTGCAATATCGCTAATAAAAATATTAAAGAGAATGGGTCCAAGAACACATCCCTGAGGTACCCCACTAGTAACACGACCTTGCATCGAATATACCCCATTGACTACAACCCTCTGTTGCCTGTCACTCAGCCATTGTCTAATCCATTCAACAATATTGAAATCCAAACTCAAAGATTTCAGTTTATTGATAAGCCTTCTATGTGCGACAGTGTCAAAAGCCTTACTGAAATCTAGGTAAGCAATGTCAACTGCACCACCCTGATCTATTATTTTAGTTACCCAATCAAAAAAATCAATAAGATTAGTTTGGCATGATCTCCCTGAAGTAAACCCATGCTGTCTCTGATCTTGAAATCCAAGCGACTTTAGATGTTCAACAATCCTATTCTTTAACAAGGTTTCCATTATTTTCCCCACTACTGAAGTAAGACTTACTGGTCTATAGTTGCCCGCCTCCTCCCTACTACCTTTCTTGTGAATGGGCACAACATTAGCTAATTTCCAATCTTCTGGAACTACTCCCGTTAACAATGATTGGTTAAATAAATCTGTTAACGGTTTTGCTAGTACACCACTAAGTTCTTTTAATAACTTTGGATGTATCCCATCAGGTCCCATCGACTTATTTGTCTTTACTTTAGACAGCTGAAGTAAAACCTCTTCCTCTGTAAACTTACATGCATCAAAAGACTCATTAGTCTTTTTCCCTAAATGAGGTCCCTTACCCTCATTTTCATTTGTAAAAACTGAACAAAAATATTCATTAAGGCAGTCTGCTAAGCCTTTATCCTCTTCTACATAGCATCCTTCTTTTGTTTTTAATCTAACTAATCCTTGTTTTACTTTCCTTTTCTCATTTATGTATCTAAAAAATGTTTTATCCCCCTTTTTCACTGACTGGGCTATAGTCTCTTCTGTGTGTGCTTTGGAAGCTCTTATAGCTTGCTTTGCCTCTTTCTGCCTACTCTTATAGATCTTTCTATCTTCCTCACTCTGAGTATTTTTATAATTACTAAATGCTAGCTTTTTATTTTTTACTATTTTAGCCACCTCTGCAGAGTACCACAGTGGTTTCTTCAATTTTTTGCTCTTACTGACAAGCCTTATGCAATTTTCTGTTGCCTTCAGTAGAGCAACTTTTAGATAATCCCATTTCTCCTGGACTCCATTTAAATTGCTTCAGTCTGATAATGACTCCTTTACACCTAATCTAATTTTAGAAAAGTCTTTTTTTTCTAAAATCTAAAACTTTTGTTTTTGTGTGGTGTGACTGCGTCACTGTTCTTATATTAAACCACACTGTCTGGTGATCACTAGATCCTAAACTTTCACCTACAGTAATATCTGATAACAAATATCCATTTGTGAACACGAAGTCTAGTATGGCCTGCTTTCGAGTTGGCTCCTCCACTACTTGTTTTAGAGATAATCCCAGTAGGAAGTTTAAGATATGCGTACTCCTGGCGCAAGTAGCTGTTTTGTATTTCCAGTTCACATCAGGAAGATTAAAGTCACCCATGATGATCACTTCTCCCTTCATTGTCATTTTAGCTATTTCCTCAACTAGTAGATTATCTAACTCCTCTATTTGTCCAGGGGGCCTATAAATCACACCTACCCGAGTTACCATATGATTACCAAATTCTAATGTAACCCAAACTGACTCTATGTTCGCCTCACTTAGGAGAGAATTCCGTACCTTTAGTGTCCTTACCGTCAAGAAATCGAGGGCACAGATCTTCATCTTAGCTTCTAGCAGAAGACCGGACACCCAACTTTGAAAAATGTTCACCGTCATTGGTCTAAGTCAACAAAAATGAACAAATGTCTGCAAAAACATTTGTTTTAAATGACAGTCTCGTAGATAAAAGAAAATTTTAATTTTCAATAAATTAATATACATTAATCATTACTAGTACTTTTTTTTTTTCAGGATGGAGTGTCTCTGTAAAGGTTGTTGTAATAAATACATTAGTGTCACCCCAGGCGAAAAACAGAACTAAATAAGCAGTTTCACCACTTAAGACCTGCACTTACTAGTAGTACAGATTCACAAATAATATTTTAAATATTTTTATAGGCAAAAACTATAATAAATCCTATCTAAATAAAAGCATAACATTTCCCTAAAAGGTATTTAACTCAAATTAGAACATTTATCTGCATATTAAACGCTCCCCCCAATTATTCTTCGTTTATCTTGCTCCTCAGACCGACTTAATTTTTATGTATGCAATTTACAAATGATATAAAAGGTGCATAAATTCTAGAACAGTCAAAGCATAATTAAATTCACTTTGGCCGGGTGACCTGATATTTACCTGCAGGTAACAAATGGCGTTTTATCGCAAAGATGTTTTATTATATCCATGGTTGCTTAGAGAACAAGATTTAATAATTACATCGAAAAGGACATTGAATTTCTTAATTAAGAATTGATAGTGTATAGCAGTGTTTCTCAACCTTTTTTTTTTACCCTTGTGGAACCCTTGAAATAATATGTCTATGGGAAGCCCTACATAAAAATTATTATACATATTGCTCTTTTATAAACTTAAAAGGTTATAAAGAAAACATAATATATTTTTGCCAGTAGCATAAACGTGTAACTCCCGACTAGACTTGCCAGTACATCCACAGGCTTGCCAATGCACTTCCCAGGACTGTTCAGACACCCGCAGACTTCCCTGGCATATAGTGGGGGCCGCAGGAGATTGTGTACAGACATCTTCCGATGCTGCCCGACATTTCTGCTTGGACTTCAGAGACGGAACACTGGGAGGTCACATGACCCCGTCGCTCCGTCATAGAAGCCACAGCGGAAGTGTTGGGCAGCATCGGAGGATGCCTGAACGCAGCGCAGACATCCACTGGCAGCCTGTGAGGAGGATCTAGCTCCCTTGCAGCTCCGCAGGAGATCTGGATCTTAGCGGAGTGTGGGGAAACCACTACCGGTCTTTCAGTATCCTAGGGTTCCAAGGAACCCAGTTGCGCGACTTCGTGTATAGCTTGTGACCACAAGATTTGCACTCACTGTCTCTGGGAGTGTTAAATGCAAGGCCAAATTATAATTTATTTTTTTTATTTTTGTGCCATTTACGACCATAATGAAAGCAGGAAATACATAGAAACTTTCTTTAAAACGTTTATTAAAATACATACATGGTTAATATGCGGAATATTTTTAATGTACAGTATTTTTCCTGCATGGAAATAAACACTTTCACAAAATACAGTAAAAAAAAAAATTTTTTAATTCACGTTTTCTTGTCAACATATAAAAAGAACTGACAATTGTATTTATTTTTTATGTACATGGCAGAAAATGTAATAGTCTTTTTTATTACACTGTATTGTAACATTCAACACTATTCTTCCTCTTAGTACTTTCTGTCCCTTCCAACAGTGGAAGAAAAAAAAAAAACAAAAAAACACAAATATATAAAAAAGAAAAAAATATGTTCTACAGAACCAGACAGTTTTAATAAAACATTATAAGCTGCTAGAAGAAACCCTTTTGAAACACAAAAAATGTAGGGTATTTACTGAGGTAACAAAAAAGGTAGATAGTAATGTTTTTGTTGGTTCAAATACTGTGAAAATTAGGGATAATTCAGTTAGTGAATAATAAAGTTAACAAACAACAACAAAAATTAAAACAAATAAAAAAATAAAAATAAATCACAGTGTATACATAAATCACAATTCATCATGATTTCTTGTAAGATCCTCTCCATAATTTGTTGCTTGACTTCCAACAAACATGTTCCAATTTTCTAAAATCTCATCTTTGGTCAAGAGTTTATCCTTAAAAAAAAAAAAAACACAAATTAATGATAAGCAAAATCTAAATTCACTTTTAAAATGATGTCGGGAGCATGAGGTCATTAACTGGGTTGTGTAATGTGAAGTGGTTAGTGCAAGATGATAAGACTTGTTACAACTCATGTGATACTGTGCACATCTACAAATGCAAATACAAAATCCTGCTAAACAGATTCTAATATTTGTTCCGAGTTTCTGTTTTATTGCAAGTTATAAGGCAATAACTCAGTGTAGTGTTTTTTTTTCTCTAACCTTTTTCTGCTACAGTGACCTTTTGACCCCCAACCCTAATCACCCCAACACTAGCAGTAACCCTAGATTCTAACTCTAACCCTAGATGCTAACTCCTCAACGGGTTAAAATGTTTCACTCTCAAAGGTCCTCCTATTCTTCATAGACCTCTCCCTACGTTGCAGAAGACTTTTGTACCTTATCTTTGTCAGACTCGTAGATAAGATGCCTGGCTTCAGCCTGTGCATGGTCATAGTCCTGTGGCAGGATCCAGTTCCGGATCTCATCTTTGTCCATTTTGCCATCCTTGTTAAGGTCCCTGAAATCGGCAAACTGTTCCCTCTCAGTTGCTACCCAGTCGGGTTCTGGGCCACCTTCTTCATGTGCAAACATGTCCGCTGAAAAAGACCGTAAAAAGGGTTAGGCTGTATTTAATAAAGGATTGCAAACTTTGGAAGTCCGTCAAAGCTTTAAGCTAAAATTGACGTATGCCTAATTCAAAGATTGCATCAGGTGTAGTGGTTTTAAGTATAAATTTTTCGCTGAAAAATACAAATAAAATTTAGCAATATGCAAAAAAGTCTATCTTATTCATACATGCGGCAAAGACTGTCCTGTGTAAACCAAATCACAGGACTATGAAATAGTAAAACAAAAGTGCGCTGAAACAAAGCAACAATCGTCTCTGTAGTTTAAGCCAAATTGAGTTGACCATATGATACATAACAGGGGAAGGCAACCTACAGCACTCTAGATGTGGTGGACAACATTTCCCTAGATGCTTTGCCAGTATTATGGCTGTAAGAGCATTATGGGAGATGTCGTCCCCAACATCTGGAGTGCCAATGGTTGCCTACTCCTGTTATATAAGATTCAATACTGGCTTCTAGCTAATTTTAGAACAATACACACTGTGTGTTAGGTTCCTCACTGTTACCATATGTTTCTCAATTATGCTCTGCAAGGAGATTTATTTAGGACTCCGTAAGGGAGTTCTTGAAATAACCCTAATCTATCCTCTCAATGGGTGGGACAATGTAGATAAAGAGAACCACTCGCTGGAAGGTGCTGTTTATAGAATTAAATCTTGCCAATGGAATTTCAATCTATGGAGGATCGACTTATGTCACAATTACCAAACAGAGCAAATTATATTTATTTTATTTTTTTCTGTCCCCATTGAGACCCTTCCTGACACCAAATGATTATATTGTAGTGTGATATAATTCACAGAAATTAAATTATATTGCTATACAACTATATATACAGTGCATTGTCTCAACACAAATAAGCCAGGCCATTGATAAAGATAGATAGATAGATAGATAGATAGATAGATAGATAGATAGATAGATAGATAGATAGATAGAAATAAAAAAATAAAATAGGACCCTTCAACCCAAAAATGTCCTAGCATGCAGAGTAGACAATTCTGGAATTTTTTTGTTCCATATTACCATTACTGATTGTGCATAAATGGGGAGGGATAAAAAAATAAATAAAAAAAAACGACAGGATTAAGGAGCGGAGTTCAATATATACGCGGATGGTTGATTGGCACCCTATCGGCTGGCGCAACTACAGGCGAGTAAGAAGCTGACAAGCCCTCTAATGTCCTGCTTTAGCCATCCCAGAAGCCATGATTTAATGGGCTACATGCTCGATGACCTATGTGAGCGCAGATTGTATGCTTTGTTTGGGAAGGGCCCTAAGTCTGTTTTTGGTACTTCTAGTATGTGGCAGAGGCAGAGGCAAATGGCAGGATCATGTGACTTAGCAAGACTAAGCACCAGCCTACCCATTCCAGGCTCCAGGAATGCCTTGCAGACATACAGTAGTATGAACGTTATTCATGCCAGACCAGCACCTAATTTGATAGGACAAGATCACCTGCCCCAAAAAACAGACTGCCCATCGACATTCACTATGGTTGGCAACTATGGAAAGGCCAGGTTGGTACTTTTGAATAAATCTGTAATAATTATACCAATCCGTGACTTCATCCAACGAGATGTAACACAAAGGTAGAAGCTAACCTTTCTCCTGATTGGAACACATGCGGCCCGCCGAGGACATTTATGTGGCCCGCGGGGGGCGCTGCCGGCACCCACCCCGTTTACTTTTTTTTTCTTTCTGGCAGCCGCAAAGGATGCGGCTGCAGGAAGAAAAAAAAAAAAAATTCACCGCGACCGGATGTGACGTAACGTCACATCCGGATCCGGGAACTGTTTCCCTCCTCCACAGGAGGACACCGCGCGAGACGTCCGGGGACACAGCAGCTGGAGGTAAGTGATGGGGAAGCGGGGGAGGAGGGAGGGATAACGAGCACTATTCCTGGCCTCTGACTGGCATAATATTCCTGGGCATCTGAATGGCAAAATATTCCTGGGCTTCTGAATGGCATAATATTCCTGGCCTCTGACTGGCATAATATTCCTGGGCATCTGAATGGCAAAATATTCCTGGGCTTCTGAATGGCATAATATTCCTTGGCATCTGACTGGCATATTATTCCTGGGCATCTGACTGGCATAATATTCCTGGGCATCTGACTGGCATAATATTCCTGGGCATCTGAATGGCATAATATTCCTGGGCATCTGAATAGCATCATATTCCTGGGCATCTGGCTGGCATAATATTCCTGGCCATCTGACTGGCATCATATTCCTGGGCATCTGAATGGCATAATATTCCTGGCCATCTGACTGGCATCATATTCCTGGGCATCTGACTGGCATAATATTCCTGGCCATCTGACTGGCATCATATTCCTGGGCATCTGAATGGCATAATATTCCTGGGCATCTGACTGGCATCATATTCCTGGGCATCTGACTGGCATCATATTCCTGGGCATCTGACTGGCATCATATTCCTGGGCATCTGACTGGCATCATATTCCTGGGCATCTGACTGGCATCATATTCCTGGGCATCTGACTAGCATCATATTCCTGGGCATCTGACTGGCAAAATATTCCTGGGCATCTGACTGGCAAAATATTCCTGGGCATCTGACTGGCAAAATATTCCTGGGCATCTGACTGGCATCATATTCCTGAGCATCTGACTGGCACAATATTCCTGGGCATCTGACTAGCATCATATTCCTGGGCATCTGAATGGCAAAATATTCCTGGGCATCTGACTGGCATCATATTCCTGGGCATCTGACTGGCATCATATTCCTGGGCATCTGACTGGCATCATATTCCTGAGCATCTGACTGGCACAATATTCCTGGGCATCTGACTAGCATCATATTCCTGGGCATCTGACTGGCAAAATATTCCTGGGCATCTGACTGGCAAAATATTCCTGGGCATCTGACTGGCATCATATTCCTGAGCATCTGACTGGCACAATATTCCTGGGCATCTGACTAGCATCATATTCCTGGGCATCTGACTGGCAAAATATTCCTGGGCATCTGACTGGCAAAATATTCCTGGGCATCTGACTGGCAAAATATTCCTGGGCATCTGACTGGCAAAATATTCCTGGGCATCTGACTGGCAAAATATTCCTGGGCATCTGACTAGCATCATATTCCTGGGCATCTGACTGGCAAAATATTCCTGGGCATCTGACTGGCATCATATTCCTGGGCATCTGAATGGCATAATATTCCTGGGCATCTGACTGGCATAATATTCCTGGGCTCTGACTGGCACACTATTCCCATTGAAATACTGGTAAGTTTGTTGATTTAACTTTACTTTAAATATTGTATTTGTTCTCGTTTTGTTCAAAATAAGATATATGCAGTGTGCATAGGAATTTCTTCATAGTTTTTATTTTTACTATAGTCCGGCCCTTCAACGGTCTGAGGGACAGTGAACTGGCCCCCTGTTTAAAAAGTTTGAGGACCCCTGGTCTAACTGGTTATAAGATGGACTAGGTCACCTGAAGCTACAGGCTGAATGATATTTGTGTACACAGGCTTAGCATTTTATATATCAATCATACATCTTCTGTTGGACACCAAACTCACATCTTGTTTTAGAGAAACACAGAGGAGATTTGTTTTGTTTTCTTAAAAGGACACTACCAGCATTTAATTTGACTAATGGTGTATATGTATATATATATATATATATATATATATATATATATATATATATATATATATATAATATAAAAAATAAAACTAGATGCTTATAGCCTTTACTCATATTTAATTTCCCAGTATCACAATAAATACTAGTTTGACAGGTTGAGTAACATTAGGAGGGTCATAAGATACACTCCTCTATTGTTCTGCTTTAAAAAAAAAAGTCTGTTAACGGGGCCAAAGAAAAACTAAATACAAAAAAAATTTTTTTGCAATGAAAGCTAGTCTAGTATAAATATGTTATCATTTGCTGGTTATGTCCCTTTAAATTACTGTAACAGATAAACCAAGAATGTGTCGGCAGATAAGAACCATTCAGCCCATCTAGTCTTCCCAATTTTCGGAATACTTTCATTAGTCCCAGATAACAAAAACATACATGCATATACATAAAAGCAGTGCTTAAAAGGGACAAGTCTAGTCCCCAAACTCCCTTTGGTGCAAGATGAAGATTACTGCTTGTATAGAGCACATTTTTAATATTTGACTCAAGCCATCCCGCAGTGATTACTCTGCATGTTTACTGCCGGTGCGGCAGCACTGATTACTAAGGATACTAAGGATATCAAATTTTGTTTCATTTAGTCACATCATGTGCTCCTGGAATTAACTACATTGTGTGGACTCTAAGTGACCTTGCTCTTGTACACAGTAGGATATCTTAACAGTGCAACACATTGACTGATTACATCACTAAAGAGACAGGATAGTCCAGTCATTAGGATGAAATTATTCTCATTAGTTCCTGCAGCAAAAAAATAAATTGACTTTTACTCCGCTAATGTGGGCAGTCCTGGTCAAACTGCTGTAATTTCATAATTTCATCTAGCTGTAAGTATTTTATATTTTAAAGTACTATGAAAGCACATTAGCATTTGAGATCCAGTTTTACTAATGTTACATATTATTTTTTTAAAAAGGCAAAGTTGAAGAAAATTCCTTCGTAATGACTAGAAAAACAATTTCAATTTAGACGATATGTATAAAGGTCAATTGCTGGGGCAAAAAGTTCTAAGCATTCAAGATGGAAACAATTGAAATGTCCTGGCTAAATAGACCACTTTAAGAAAGTTGCCTCAGTAAGCTGGTCCGTTCAGTTAATCTGTTTTATAGTTTTCTATTTAATGTACTTAAAACAATGGAACACTTTATCTTTCTCCAAATCCAGTAGTTACACAATAACAAATGTGGACCCTGTAATTATTGGTAGGTTAGTGTCACTGTCTGAGCCTTAATTAATTGGATCAAAAAATAAAAGAACAAAAACAATAAAAATGTTGTTATCTATTATAAAAAAGAAAATAATAATTTGAACTTTTCAGACAAAGTAAAGTCTACAAAGAAAATAAAAAAAAAACACAAAAATAAAAACACTCTAGTATTTCTTTAAAAAAAAGTTATATTTGTCTTAAAAATATGTGGAAAAATTAAAGATCAGATGAGGTTTTCATTCTAATTCGACATTAAAAATTACCTGTGTAAAACGCAAGTAACAGAATGTCAATTTTTTCCCCTCCCAACCACTGTGAAAAACAGCATTCCCGACCAACATCTAAATTAAATTACTTTACCTCTCTCCATTACTGAAACTACTCGGGAACACAAATCCTGTCATTATGAAGGGGGAAGTTGACTTCTGTAGCTATGTGACATTATCCACAAACAATATACACAATTTGTGCCACTTTAGACTTGCAGTGCTAACAGCAGGGCAGTCGATAAGCACCAACTGCGGCAGAACATTGACCAAAGAAACATTTTAATTGCCAAAGACCCATTAAACATCTTTGGAGAACGTTGGCTTTCTCTTATATTCAGATTTAGTTATGCTTCATTTCATCATACACAAAAGGACACAATTATAGGTCTATTTTAAGCACACCTGCATTATTTCAAATCAGATATATATATATAAAAAAAAAAAAATGAACAATTTGCCTAGCGAGGTGGTAGGGGGGTCATACCACCCCCAGGTCCCACTCCTGATTTGCAATGATCTCTGTTTACATCATTAAAAGTTTGTTGGCAAAGTAATCACACTGGTTTAGTCCCAGGTATTTTTCAAAACGTTATTATTGTAAGAAAATGATATATCGTTTCATGGTTTGCAACAAGGGTTACATTTTGGAAGCCCCATCTTACACTGGACCAGGAAAGGTTTTGAGAGGGGGGGGGGGGTTCTGTTAGGTTTACCCCAAAAGATTTTTTTTTTAATCATCAGAATTTGTTTTGGTGACAAGGTCTAGAGCTCTATCAAATCCTATAGGAGACCTAAAAACCCGAAACCGACACTGTAGAGGAAGTTTGCATCAAGGCCTTACAGGACAAGTAAAGCTTAGCTTTAGTTATGGGTCTGCTGGATGGGATATTCCCAAATTTCTCGGTTCGGGTCCTGTCATATTTGGAGTTGTCCCTGACTTATTGCCACCTAAGAAAGGAGTTCCAAATGCCTGGTACAGGCTTCTCCCTTGGAAAGCTCAATCTCACGGACCCAGGCAACATTGCGTGATGTCATGCAACTCCTCCCCCTTTTGCCTACACCCTGCTACGACCTGGTGTCCAAGTATGTAAGGACATATAAGGTCATTGGGCCATAAATTGGAAATGTTACATATTTTCTTTTTATTCACTTACATCTTGATTTTAAAACAAACAAACAATCTGAAGCACGTGAAATCTTACCAATATATTCATCTTCATCGACAAAGCCATCTCCGTTCTTGTCTATGTCCTCCAAGGTTTCCTGTAAGTCATCGTATTTTTAATTATACAACAGATCTAAAAAAAATCTGATTCTAATTTAAAAAGAAAAAAAAAAAAAATGTAAAAATCAACTTTTCAAGTAAATGGTTGGATACAAAAGTTTTAATAGCAGTGAACAAGTCAAAAAAAAAAAAAAAGGACCGTATATCGCATAATTGTCCTTTACTATCTTCCCCTGCCTGGCTGCAACCATTCCTTGCCGCTAAACATTATTATGCCTCCTACTCTGTAGCTATAAATATACTCCTATCAAGTCAAGTATTTTTATTGAAATAATGCCAACTGCGATACTGTTTGAACACCTGCTACTCCATCATCCCTAGTGATATTGAAGAATGGATGACCACCTTCAAGAATTACCTCGTCTCAGACCACATAATCCCTCCGTTAAACCACTCTGTCTTGTAGAACATGACAAAAGCCCATTTTAATATACTCTAAATATTATGACCAGCAAAGGAATAGGTTAGGTTTTATATTCAAATAAAATTTATGTTGCTTCCTTGTCTAGTACAGGCCACAAGGAAGTGGACATGCATCTGCCTTATGTGGAATCAGCCCCTGAGCAAAGCTTTCCTTCCACATTAATTACCTTAAGGTTACCGTCTACGACACCAGATGATATTGGGTGGGGGGATTAACTTTGATAGTTTTTTTTTTTTTTAACCAGTTACAACATGCTGTGCCCTGGGTGCCATTTTGTGGTAACAAAGTAAAGATGGGCAAACATGGTTAAATAATTTAGTACTCATTGGAATGTATGTTTGAGTTTTAATGGATTGCTGTCTTCTGTATTCCAGTGAAACGTAGGAGAAGCCAAGGGCAGTACTCCAATGACCCTCTCTCAGAAAAGCTACTGCAAAAAACCTTCCTGTCCAACAGGGCAATTTTTTAAAAAGTTGAGCAAATCTGCAGGAACAAGACCATTGAGGTCCTTGCTGCAGATACAATTTCTGATCATCCAACTAGACCAATATGGCTATCTGGCTGCAATGCTGGACAGTGTGTCTTAAATAATTGACCTCTGCTACACCCCGCGCCGTTTCGTCTCTGGTTACGCCTCCCCTTTACAAACTTTGACCCATCCTTTCATAAAACAACCCCAAAATGTTACACAAATGGGTGTGGGTACAAGGTTTCAATTTATTATTAAGGCCTGGGATTATCGTACATTTGTTACAACCGATACAATCTTTCCATCTGTGTGGGTTTTAAAGACAGTTGGACATTTCTATCAAGAATTAATGAGCTTCTGTGGGAAACGTGTGATGAAAACATTGAATTTCTGTATATCATTGCCCTCTCCCCTACAGGCAGCATTTTACAAAGTGTCAAAACAGCACCCCTGCTCTTAAAAAGATCAATTATTGTGATCGCATGAAACTTATTATGTGAAAGCAGTGAATCAATCTAGATCGGAGGTGCTACATAAAACTCATTAAATTCCATAGTCACCTGGAGAGTGTCAATTCAGTTTCTGTGATTATGCCCCTGGGGTAAGAGTTACAAAAATACAATTTTAGGTTTTTAAGCGCACCTGGCTTTCAAAAAGAAAACAGTGGTAACTCTGCAAAGACATCCTGGCTGCCAAAATACAGATCTTAATATATATGTTGTGTGCAGTTGGCTATAAAGAACGAGGTGGAAAGGTGTTGGATTCTATAGATCGATATATAGAAATTTACTCAACGGGATTAAATATTTTGATCTTTTATATTTACAAGCAATTTGGTTTGGACCATGTAAAAAAATATAAATAAATAAATAAAACATTTTTCAAAAAAAGTTCTCCAAATCAGGTTGTTCATGCAAAAAGATCATATGGTTCCAAAATTTAAAAAAATTAAATAAATAAAAAAAAAGAGACTTTTTAAATTTAAAAAAAGAAGGTCTTCTACTGCTAACCCATTCCAATTGTGCAGCTTTGGTGTAAACGTACACCGGTATCGGATTTCTACATAAAGTGCGTGTGTATACATATGTAGGAAGGGAAGATGTTCAGAGCATTCTACGAGCCTTGCCCAACAGGTCATAAGGTATGTAACGTTTCTTACCAGTATTACAATGTCTTTCATGTGCTCAAACTCCTCTGGGTGAAGGAAGGAGGTGAACTCTTCTCGGTTTGCCTCTAGATCTCCATTAAGATCGGCCTGAGTAAATCTCCTTTCATCCCGAGGCATCATTTTCTTGAAGCTAAACTGCTCTGCGGCATCTTGAAACTCTTCTGGATTTGCTGCAATTTAATGGTTAAAAAACAGACAATACAAAAACAAAAACATTAACCCTTTGTCATCAAAACTCGAACTTGTGTTTAAATGAAAGATTGCATCAAGTATATGCATTTTATATAGAAACACAGTCATGTAATAAATACCCAGTTGAGCCCTCTTTGCCTGTATAGCTCTAACAGGGGGCAGACATGTTTAGAATCTTGGGTCAGATCTTCCTTCATCTTGTCAGTCAGATCTGTCCCAAGATTCTAAACAACATGTCCGCTCCCTGTTAGAGCTATACAGGCAAAGAGGGCTCAAAAAAAAAGGTTCTTTCTTTGTATTGTTACATTATAGCATTTTTTTTATAAAAAGGTCTACACTTGATACACTCTTTCCATTAAACACAACTTAAATTGTTGCCGACATTTGTCCTTGATCAGTAGAGGACGCAAACGGAAGTTGGCGTTGTGGCGCACACTGCATAAGACTATTGGGTCTTCCTCTCACGTTCCTCATAGCGTTGTAAAAGGCACAAGCCAAAGTATTATCATTTTTTTAAACTTATGTAACGGACATTTGTTAATAAATATTTAGAATTTAATTTGAGAGAGTGATTTCCACCTTTTTTTAAATTACCATGTTTGCTTGAATATAAGACGGCCCTGATTATAAGACGACCCCCCAAACTTTGGATATTCACTTAGGAAAGAAGAAAAAGTCTGAATATAGGACGACCCTTTAAAAAAATAAATAAATAAATAAATAAAGTTTTACTTGTAAATATTCAAATGTAAGTGTTTTTTCATATTTAATAAAATGATAGAAAAAAATGCATTTATTGTTTTTATTTCATTCAGTTTGACCCCGAGACTTAGTCAATGCATCTTACCCACACAGCCAAATTCCGCCCCAGACTTAGCCAATGCATCCCCTCATACAGCCATCTGCCCCCACACGTACCCAATGGATCCCCCCACACTTTCATCTGCCCCTCAGACTTAGCCATCTGGCGATGCGTGCAGACATCCTCTGCTGCTGCCCGACACTTCTGTCTTCTGACGGACCGCCGGAAGGTAAAGTCAGAGAAGACCCAACCGAAGTGCCGGGCCGCAGCGGAGGATGTATGCACGCATCACGCAGACATCCACCGGCTGCTTGCAAGCAGGATCCAGGACAGCTGCAACTCCGCGGGGTACCGGGATCTCAGTCTTATAGTCAGACCTCGATTGAGGTCCGATTATAAGACGGAGCTGGAATGTAAGACAAGGGGCATTTTTCGGAGCAATTGCTCTGAAAAAAAAACCTAGTCTTATATTCGTGCAAATAGGGTAAATAGATTGGATAGATGGATGGTCATTAGTATGGTCACTTTTATCATTTAAAAATGGTCTGGATGTTTTTTTTAGAAAAGCAGACCATACAGGGCTATTAATAATAGAATAAGCATTAATAATAGAGCTTATTGATCCAAGGAGAAATCTGATTGCCCTTTTGGAGTCAAGAAGGAATTTTTCCCCCTAGGAGGCTTACTTAGAGCTTTTTGCCTTCTTATGGATCAAAACACTTAAATGATAGGTAGATGGGTTGAACTTGATGGACTTGTGTATTTTTTCAACTTAAATTACTATGTTACTTTGTTACTAGAATACCTCGATCAAAAAAGCCTGGTGTCACTCACTGCAGGAACATGGAGCGCTCAGCGACCAAATTTGTGTCGTAACATAGGGAACTATTTATTGGCTTAGATGTGCCTAGCGCACTTTTAAGTATTATACTTTTTAACAAGTATATGTTTTTAGGCTACAAGATATTCACGACCATCAAAAAACATAACACATTGCTTTCCGGAAACAAATTACACCAGGTACTAAGTGCTACACATGCACGTAATTAGAACAACAGCTGGGAATTTGAGCCAAATACTGTGGGAAACAACGCAGAATGTAAAAATGAATTCAATTGGCCACAATCTGGGTCAGGCTGAAACAAGCAATGGCTCATAGCTAAAAACCCATCAACGGATATTCTTCAAAAGCAGACTTGACCATATAAGGCTCCGCTCACCCTTGGCAGCAAGAGCAGATACTTCTGCACAGCGGAGTGGGGGGGGGGGGGGGGGGGGGAGAAAGTTATACTTTTCATCCACAGACATTTTCCAACATTGGGGACAAGAATTAAAAAGAGTATAAAAAGGATAGTGATGTTTTTGAACTAAAATTTTCAAAAACCAAAAAAACATACACTGCCGATACATCTGTTCACACTAAGTGTACTGAGAAGCTCAGCTATTAAAAGGGATACTCCAGGCAGCAAACTAACATTGGTTCATATTTTATGTTTAAGCTGTACTTTTTTTTTTTTTTGTATCAAAATGTATTATTTACGGACCTCTTGAAAAGGTTCAGGATCCAGCCATATGTCTTGTATCTGCCCCTTGTGGATCAATGCAGATGCACTAGGTAATCAGTTCACTAGTATGTGCAGTAACAACTTCATTCAAAAGGTAGTAATAGCCTTCCTGTTTATCTTTGTGCCAGAAATGATTGGAGGAACACAATAGTTGTGAATCCAATAGTGTTATACCATTGCCCAAGTGCAGTAAGCGACCCCCGGCAGCTCTATGGGAGACAATTGTTCAGCTTCCCCCCCCCCCCCCCCCCTGACTTAAAGGACCCTTTAAATGCTTACTTTTTGCAGTTCACTTTTCCCCACAGTTATTAAAAAGATGCAAAGTCTGTTATTTCCACTCGTTTTTTTATAATACAAGTGACAAACAAACTTGTTCCACTTTCTTCTGTGTACTTTGTATGGAAGATTCCATCTTTAAATGGTGGAGCATTGCTCTTCCCATAATGCTTTGCAGCCGATTCAGCTCCCCTATCCCACTGGACATCTCTGTAGGCCACTTGCTTCTTTTTTTGAATCCAGATTTTCAGTTAAAACAAGCCACAAACTATACAGATATAGCGAGAGACTTACCCAGATAATACCCGTACGTAGCTTGCTTGTATTCTTCCCAAGAAATGTGATTATCTTTATTGACATCATAATCTTTCCACACTCGAGCAACGTTTTCATAGACATATCTCTTCTGTACTCTTCTAATCCATGTTTTCAGCTCGTCAGTGTTGATGAGTCCATCTTTATCACCGTCTATCCTGTCGACTATTTTCCTGTAAAATGAGAATGTGAGCACAGCTCAGGAAATACTCGTTTTTCCAAGTAGATCATGAACTAGAAATACTCATTTTGAAATGATCTTTATGGGGGGAAAAGCCTTGGGTTCATATCTAGCGTGGGGATTCATTATATGCTTATATATAGGACTAAATGGTAAGAATTCCCATTCAACATTTTTTTTTAAAAAGCCCTTTTAAACCAGGGGGCTTGAAATACTCCCCGGGCCAGAAATCCATGGATCCAAAAACTCCATATTGATGGCTTATACCTGGTTTCATTATTTTACATGGGACTATATGGATGTGCCATTTTCCTGGCTCCTGAAAATATTCAGGCTGGCTTTTGAATTGGATGATCTAGCTCTTGAACTTTGTAGATGTTTTTTAATCCCTGATATAAAGTTATTTTTACCGTAATTGAAAGACTGCATGAAGACTAGGAATGGAATATAAACAATGTACCTTATTACATCCTCTTTGCTCTGTATAGCTCTATCGGGACGGACATGTTGTTTAGAATCTTTGCTCTGTATAGCTCTATCGGGACGGACATGTTGTTTAGAATCTTTGCTCTGTATAGCTCTATCGGGACGGACATGTTGTTTAGAATCTTTGCTCTGTATAGCTCTATCGGGACGGACATGTTGTTTAGAATCTTTGCTCTGTATAGCTCTATCGGGACGGACATGTTGTTTAGAATCTTTGCTCTGTATAGCTCTATCGGGACGGACATGTTGTTTAGAATCTTTGCTCTGTATAGCTCTATCGGGACGGACATGTTGTTTAGAATCTTTGCTCTGTATAGCTCTATCGGGACGGACATGTTGTTTAGAATCTTTGCTCTGTATAGTTCTATCAGCGGGCGGACATGTTGTTTAGAATCTTTGCTCTGTATAGCTCTATTGGGACGGACATGTTGTTTAGAATCTTTGCTCTGTATAGCTCTATAACCTTGTAAACAACAACTGCCCTCTAATACATTCATACAATAAAATAGGGCTCAATAAAAGTACTTTATTCATATTCTTCATTAAAGCATTTCTATATAATGGATCATTTCAATTGAACATAAGTTCATTTTGTAGCAGACCTTTGTACAGTAAAACAAAATAAATACCTTTAATCAAAATAGACCTAAATAAAAAATATATGCAGTGTAAATGGATCTATTGACTAAGCAGTAACCTGAGAACCGAGCATAACGAATAGGTTTTATATTATTCAAGATCCACAACTATTTTAATGAGAATAAGGCACTAATAAAAATATTCGATTTTAAAAGTAGTTACACACATATTAAGCTATTCTTTGCAAACTAGATAATAAAAAAAAAGAAAAGAAATGTAATTAGTAGAACAAGTTACAGAACGAGAATCCACAAAGTAAACATCTAATAAAATCATAATACCAATTGCAAATTTACATTCCAACAAGCGAGCCAAGGTTGCGGCACGGGAGCATACAGGAGGAATTTGGAAAATACATGATTAGATTGTAGTAGGTTTTTTCGGGGATGTGGACATGTACACAACATCTAAGGCTCAGGATACATGAAGTAGAAGCTGCTACAGGAGGTAGACTTCATAGCATTAAGTGAAATCCAGTGTGTAATAGAGTGAAACAGCCTACAGCTAGGATTAACTGCAAAAGCTTTAAGTCCCAAGGGTGAATAAGTGGGGGGTAGTTTTTACTCTGCCCTGTAGGTATCAATTCATCCTTTCTAGTAAACTCACTGATGCAGAGCCAGCAGTCCCAGTAGTCCTATATGTGCCACGTTATCAGCATGGTAAAGGGACAATCCTCTGTCATTTGATCCCTATCCTAGTCAGTCTGAAGGACCTTACTCCTCACGACTAAGTACAAAGGATTCTAGGGATGGTTCACACAGGTCAAAACTATATAGCTAGCCACCTTACCAATACATGCAATGTAGAGCAACTTGTTGTAGATACTATATATAGAAAGCTATATAGTTATTTTGTACTTTTTTTTTGAAGTGGTAGGGCAAAATAAAACTAAGTAACTTCCTGCATATCAAGGACTTTATTAACCAAATAAACATGGACGACAGAGTTGTACAATGGCCAGACAAGATAGACAAGATCCGCCAAACCGGCCATATTTGTTTAACCCCCGTGCTACGTTGTGACTTTAAACAAGTGGCATAAAAGATTTTATATTAAAATGTTTTTAAATTACAGTTTAAAAAAAAAAAATATATATATATATATATTGTATGACAAAAAATATTCCTTTGGTCTCCTCAGATTTTGCACCATTAGAGAGTCTTACCCCAGTCTTTCTTTGCTCTCCTCTGGAGTCAGTTGATCGAAGGTCTTGGCTTCATCCTTCCCTAAGAAAGCTTCATGGTCCATCTGGAAGCTTTGGTTTTCCTCAGGAACCTGGTTGTTGAGATCAGGGTCCAGGCGGATCCTCTCTTTGCGGAAGGTGGGTTTGGTGAGTACCTTGCTGGTACACAAGAGCAGCAACAGGTACAAGAAGCAGCAAGGATCCATTATCCTTTTAAAGCAGCCTGGGACCTGTGAGATTACAAACAGAAATTTATCTGCAGGAGGAACATACACTTATTCACATCCCCTGCACCAGCAGGGACCCCCCACCCCCCCACCTCTCCTCCGCATCCCCTGCACCAGCAGGGACCTCCCTACCTCTCCTCCGCATCCCCTGCACCAGCAGGGACCTCCCTACCTCTCCTCCGCAACCCCTGCACCAGCAGGGACCTCCCTACCTCTCCTCCGCATCCCCTGCACCAGCAGGGACCTCCCTACCTCTCCTCCGCATCCCCTGCACCAGCAGGGACCTCCCTACCTCTCCTCCGCATCCCCTGCACCAGCAGGGACCTCCCTACCTCTCCTCCACAACCCCTGCACCAGCAGGGACCTCCCTACCTCTCCTCCGCAACCCCTGCACCAGCAGGGACCTCCCTACCTCTCCTCCGCATCCCCTGCACCAGCAGGGACCTGCCTACCTCTCCTACGCATACCCTGCACCAGCAGGGACCTCCCTACCTCTCCTCCGCATACCCTGCACCAGCAGGGACCTCCCTACCTCTCCTCCGCATACCCTGCACCAGCAGGGACCTCCCTACCTCTCCTTCGCATCCCCTGCACCAACAGGGACTCCCTACCCCTCTTCTGCATCCCCTGCACTAGCAGGGACACTCTACCGCTCCTCCGCATCAGCAGGGACCCTCTACCCCTCCTCCGCATCAGCAGGGACCCCTCCTCCGCATCAGCAGGGACCCCTCCTCCGCATCAGCAGGGACCCCTTACCTCACCTCAGCATAAACCTGGATCCCCTACCCCTCATCCACATCCCCTGCATTAGCATGGACCCCCTACTTTTCATTCAAATCTCTCTAATTCACAACCACTGCATCACTGAGACCCCTTCCTCAGTCACACACCAACATCAGCAAGAATCCACTTTCTTCTCATGCACATCCACTGGATTGTCAGGGATCTCCCTCCTTTTCATTCAGACACTGGATTAGTAGGTGTCTCCCTCCTTTTCATTCAGTTCCAGGATTAGTAGGGGTCTCCCTCATTCACATATACTCTATCAGCAGGGATCTCAGTCTTCCTCTATCTCACTGCCCCCCAGAACTTCCCAATCAATCACCAACTCACTTACTGGAAACACAAGTATGCACAGTCCCTTTCCTCCAGGATCACTGTAGTTCCACACAAGTAGCAGCACTTTTCTTATGCACCCTCTCGAGAACCCTGCACCTCTTCCAGGACTCACTCACTACAGCCCCGCCCCTTACTCGGGAAATGCACTTTCTATAGCCCCGCCCCTTTCCCAACACACACACACACACACCATTATATTATAAATACAGAGTGCACTCACACTTACTGTGCCCCACATGCACTCACACTTACCGTGTACCTCTCGGCCTGCACCTACCCAGGTCTTATTTCTGCCACATGTACTGAGAGGCACAAATACACCTTGAACATTTAAAGAGTTTCACTCTGCTGGTCCAATCAGGGATCAGTACTCAGCCAGGACCATCGGAGGGTGATCCCCAGTTGGAAGGCGTACTCCGATTGGCTGGACTGGGAACACTGACTGGGAGGGCTAAGGACGCCACGTTGCAAAGGAGCCTGGGGTTAGCTTGCTGCAGTGCGTCCAGGACGGCAACACGTGGGTTAATGACAGCAACACACTCACCCCTGAGTGTTACTTACTAGAGTCTACATGCCAAGCATTGCAGGCATTTCAAGGCCTATAGTGACACAACATTGAGACCTATATAACCACATCATTAGTATTCATTACGGTTTCCCCGTGGAAACTTCTCATTGTTACTCATTTATGTTGGATTCTATATGAAAAGCAAATCTGGGGCAACGTTCTAATAGTGAAGCAGTCACCATGGCAACAGTGGAACGTTCCTGCTGATTTTTGCACTCCGGGAACCTTGTGTATAGATAAGGCACCATTATCTGTATTTACCTCCATAATCAGTGTTTGTGTTACACACAGTTTTCTGAGTTTGTCAATATTTGGAACTGTTTTACTTTACATATGATAGTGAAGTGTTAGAATGGGTTTCAAACACGGAGTATAAACTTAATGCTGAATGTCATCCCTTTCTAATGCTTCTTAATACATGCTCTTCCCAAGGGCATATGCATTACATCTGCTTAGAGCAGGGGTCTCTAAACTTTTCAGTACGAGGGCCACATTGTACATTTTACACAGTTTTGCGTGCCAAAGGAAAAAAAACATTATTGTAATTCAACTTTTTACATATGTAATAAAAAAGGTTATTGAAATAACCCATTTCTTGTTTTTATTTACTTCCTCTGTGCCACCCAGGATTTACCCCAGCGCCTAGATTGCACTCACAGGACTTGAACCAGAACTTGCCCCAGCACCCAGATTGCATTGACAGGACTTAGCCCAGGGCTTACCCAAGCATGCATGTTGCACAGGATATACCCCAGCACCCAGATTGCACTGACAGGACTTGCCCCAGCACTGAGATTGCACAACAGGACTTGACCTGCAGGGGCAGGTCCAGAATTTGATCTCAGGATGGGCACTCCCCTCATGTCTGTCTCTTTTCCTCTCCTCCCTCATGTCCGTCTGTCTCTCTTTTCCTCTCCCCATCTTGTGTGTAGTCTCTTTACTCTCCCCCCCCCCCCATGTATGTAATCTCTTTCGTCTCCCCCTCATGTTTGTAATCTCTCTCCCCTCATTTCTGTAGTCTCCCTCTCCCGCTTCATTTCTGCTGTCTCTTTCTCCCCTCTCCTCCCTAATATCTGTAGTGTCTTTCTCCTCTCTCCCCCTCATTGTAGTCTTTTTCTCCCCCCTCATTTCTGCAGTCTTTCTCCCCCTCATTTCTGTAGTATCTTTCTTCCCTCTCGCCCTCGTTTCTGTAGTCTCTTTCTCCCACTCATTTCTTTAGTCCCTTTGACCCCTTAATTCTGTAGTCTCTTTCTTCCCCCCCCCCCCCCCCCCTTAAATTCTTTGGTCTCTTTCTCCTCTCTCCCACCTCATTATGAGGTCACAAGGAAATCAATTCACGAGTCAGTGGGGTCGGCAATGCAAATGGAAGAGGGGAACATAATCTCAGGGGAAATGGCACTTTGAGATCTTTAACTTTGGATCTTGCAGAACCATGATCCCTGTATGGAGTGAAAATGTCTCATAGTGACCATCCATGAGGGGTACAGTAGACTTGCACCCATCAGTCTAGGAGTGCTGGACTCTTACCCTTTGCCTATTTACCCATATGGGACTTCCTCAGGCCCTGAGGTTAATGGGAGTTTTAGTCCACAGCAGCTGTAACACTGGGCATTGGCCCATTCCTGATTGTTAATCAACAGCAAAATGGAAAATTAATAAAAAAAATAAAATAAAAGCACGAAGGCTTCCAGTGGGGTTTAATCATTAATGTGTGAGTAGGAGAAATCACCAAAAGAGATAACATTGCACATTTTGATGTATGGAAATGATTGTCAAGAAGGACAGAGGCTAATTATTAAAATACTCAATGAAAGTCCCAGGCGCAATACGTTAATAGGACTCATTTGACACTTTACCTCAAGCAGTCATTTTGTGGAAGAATTAGGGCCGAGAAGCCATCGTTAGCAATTTGCCAACTCGACAGCTTTTTTTTTTTCTGCCATTACTGGTGGGGACAGGAAATTAAACAAAGTGTAAAAATGCAGATAATGAGAGGACACTGAGTTAGCTGAATAGTTTTTGCTTTTACAATAATTTTAATACGTTTTTGATGACGTACCTCTATGGAAGACAGTTCTCTTTTTTGAATGGTACGTTTGCAATGAACCTTTCAAAAAGATATACAAAAAAAAAAGACTTGGGAGAAATCACTTGCACCTGTGAGTTGCAACACTGATGCGAATGTGTATGCTAATCGGAAGAATGATACTGCAGTAGGAGGGAGCATGCAGGCAATGAGACAGACACAAGATGCCGGCAATGTAGTATTAGAAGGAGCACAGAACATGCAGAATATTTATAGCTCTAGTATGTGTTACACAGGCAGAAATGAAATTTGATGGGACGCACAACCCTAAAAGATGGGGCTGTCCCGTCAAATCCAAGACTGTTGGCAGCTATATAGACATTGCTAAAAAAAAAAGAGCGATTTGACAATACATTAACTGATACAAATCATGCAAATTGATGATGGAGAAATTGATGATGGAGATGCCCTCTTTCCAGCAGATGATCCTGGGAGAGAATCTACAAAAGGTAAGTACTGCAAAATCTAGGCAGGTGGGGATTTATATATTTATGTTTATTTTCCAATCTGAGTGGGTCCTTTAGTCCAATTAAATTAAACATATTCAGCGTCGGAGGGAAGGAAAAAAAAAGGGGGGACCAATGCAAAAGCATCAAACAAAAATAACAATGCGGCGGAATTAAATTGGATCCTTCATCTACGTGAGGAAAATGTCAGTAGCCTATTCATTAAAGTCGCTGTGCAGTTCACGGAATGAATGGAAAAATTAAAGATCAATTGTGCACCTTATCCAGCTAGAATATACTGATGTCAGCCAGGCTTAGATCAACGCGGGACATAATCTGTTTATATCTTCATACCATAAATAATTATTCCAGTAACAAGAAAAGGCCAGAAATCTATTACATGTTATGTTGAAATTAACATAAAGTGATCTGTGGACATCTGCTAAGCAAGCCAAACTCAGGATATAATCTCTGTGGTCTGCCTCACTGCTCTAAAATAACAAGCAAAACTTCCATTACTTCTGCGCTATTCCTTGTTAAGGAGTAGACTTCACGGGCTCATCTGTAGGCTGAGAGTGCTCGGCTATTAGTTAGGCTGACAAATAGATGTGGATGGATGCTTCTCGCGTTGGTACATGTTTATATGAATTTGCTTCTACAAATTCATTATCCAATTGCAGATCTGTTGTCAGCGTCAAACGAGGGTCCATTCGGGGGGGGGGTTTAGATTCTTCTTCATTTATTATTATTATTTATCAAGCATCATGACGATCTGCATCACTATACAACAGGATAAGAATAATATTATTAACATGAATAACATGTTTTAACACAAAGGGTACGTAAAGATGTTCTATTTGTTACCTGGTCTGGGGAAGTTATCACTGGCTAAGAATAAAGGATTGATTACTATTCCCCAACTTAATGGTACTCATTTTAAAAAGCTCTCTAAAAAATGAAATAGAGGACTTAACAGATTCTACAGATGGCGCATTAGCCCACTAAGATATCTAAAGAAAATATACAGAACTAAGAGGGTGTTACAGATTAGACAAGCTTGCCCAAAAGGAGAGACCTGCCCAAAATATCAGTACCACAGGACTAACAAATATTATCATTATATTTATTAGTTAACCACCAACACATAAGTGGGGTATTGAGTAGATCATTGTATATTCCAACACTGAATGCTGGGAGCAGCAGTTATTTAAAAATTGTCTCAAATACCAGGGATACATGTGTTGATATAGCCTGGGCTTACTTACTTGGAGGTACTGGACTTGTTTGAATAAAGCTGAATTAAAACTGATTTAAGACTCCGTCTGCTAAACAACCAAACATTTGTAGGACAAACAAGCTATTAGTCACCATTCCTATAAATAAGAAAACGTACGCTGCCCCATACACGTATGCATTTCTGACCATGTAGCTCACGTGGATGCAACTGCATCTAAATCCAGACCCTAAATCCAGATAGAACAGGGTCATCTATTAAAATTGAAGGATTTGTTTTTAATGCAATTGTATTTAAAATTTCCTCCAAGTCCTACAGTCTGGTGAACAGCTATAGCCCCTTTGGCTCAAGCCCAACATTTAGGAACAATGAATACAGACCAATAATTGTTTGGGCTCCATATATTCAATCCGAAAAAGGACTGCAGATTGCAGTAGTTTGAACTTGGAGAAGCCTTGGTACACATCCGTTAATGCCACTTTGTAGATTCACTATTAGTAATAAGTATAAACCAATAATTACTTGGTTGTGAGCACTCTTCAGATTCACACCACTTCCTGATCTGCTCACAGCACTGCGGAGTTGACCCAGACTGGCTTCCTATTGACTTCATTACAGCTGGACTCGGTGGGGGACTTGCTGCTAATACTTGAGCTTCTCCCAAGTCCAGCTGGTTGGGGCATTTTTTTTTAACTGGATTTGGCATTGAAATGGGACCAGGTGTCAGCTGGAGAGTTAGTCATGCTTTGGAACTGTGCTAAAATACACAAATACCCAAGGTGATAATTTCCGGGTAACAAAACCGAACATTATCACCTCTCGGGTGCACTTGGCCCAACTCGGGCCTTAGTAAATAGACCTCTTTGAGTGTAAAGTGGAATATTTGTTAATGTGCAGGACTGCTGGGAGCCAGGATCAATAGATCCTTGAGGTCAGGCCACCACTTCACTTTTTAAGTAGGGGGAAAAAAAAGATTCCTCTTTACACAAAAGATCTAATGATCCACATGTAAGTCAACTCCATGGATGGCCAACCTTTGTCAGTACAGCTGCTCTGGACTGAGACTCACACAATGCTTGGCCAGCCCAACACTCTGCTTGAGAGGTTTCAATTTGCAACCAACACTTTAAAGCTTTTGGATACTTTTTCATGTGTGATGTCCATACTAGAACATTGGTGGAGGAATGGCAAGTAGATGATAGGGAGTTGGAATAAAAGATAGGCAGAAGTTACACAAGTTATGCCTTTCTCAATGAAATTAGTACTAGTTTGCATACCAGGGCCAGTACATCACCAAGAAGACTGAGACCAGTTTATAGCCACAAGCTTGTCACTGTTTGCCGTCGATAGAAAGTAGATCGATGGAAGTTGGCCATGGTCTCTAAGTGTCCTTCAGTTGACCTTGAGCGCTCCTCATTCATTGTCCAGCATTCTATGGTTGTTTCATTGGATGATCTCAAATCCTTTATGTCTCTTCAGCAATATATCAGCGTTTCATTATAATAAATGTAGTTTGTGGATATGTTAAAAGCGGAAACTAGAACATTTAGTAATATCCCCGGGGGGCATTGCTGTGTTAAATCTGTTGCCGTATGGCCTTTTAATAATGAATAGCAAAGCTTCTCTCCAGTTCTTCTCTTGTGATGGTTCAAAAGTCATTGGGATGATTATTAGCTTTATCCCCAGCCTTCCAAGAGATTTTTCTGCTACAAAATATACTCTGATTAAGGGCAGCGAAAAAAGCGCACTGAGATATGTAGAGATGTATCCAGAATGCACAGGAAGTTCAACAAAATGAAAGTAGTGATCCAGCAAATAGTTTATTTATATATTAATATTATTGTGACTATTTAAAACACTAATAAAGACTTTTTATATTGAGGTGCAGACGACTCCCCCCCCCCCCCAAAACAAAACATGAATTCTCCTTTAAAGGGACTGGATCACTGGAACACTGTTTTTACTTTACATGTAGAGCATGAAAAATGATTTAAATGGATCTATACATTATTTAGAGTATAACAATTTTTTGAAAATGATCTATACATCGTATTAATAAAACTAAAAGCAAATGCCTAAATTAGGAGAAATATGTGTTTTAAATGTGTCTGCGGAGTCTCATGCTTATGTCATCACTTGTGGCACGGTATGCAAATTACACATCTCCCATTTAAAAGCAGGTCATTTGCATACCGTGCAACAGATGATGTCATCAGGAGACTCTACAGACACATTTAAAACACATTTTTTTTCCTAATTTAGGCATTTGCTTGCAATTTTATTAATACAATGCATAGATCATTTTCAATCATTTTTTTATGCTCTTTACCTTTACAGTAAAAGCAAAGTTCAGGTGATACACTCTCTTTAACTACAGGCAAGTTGAAGGAAAGAAAATTTTACAGCCTGTAAAAAGAAATAGGCATTTAAGTGAGTAATAAAATAAATTATAGATATAAGCTTTACATTAAAATTCTGAGTGGATTAACTGTGATTCATTGAACATATAAATGTATCATTATGTCGACCTCCATAGGAAATACCCACTAGCACAGTGATAGCCACCCTTGATAGAGAGTAATCGGACATGTATTTCCCAAACATCTGCAGTGCCAAGGTTAGCCATCACTGCACTAGTAAAAGTAATACCATTTCTAAGATATTTTCTCATCCTAGTATATCTAACATAATCCTTTATTCAAAATATAGCAGCTAAATAAACCTTGCTACATTTTGGTGTAAAACTGTATTATTTTCCGAAAGAGTAGTAGGTACCTGGAATAATCTCCCAGTAGAGATAGTAAAGTCATTGAGTTCAGCAATACCTAGGATGATTATAACGTGATCACAAAGGACAAAGAAGCAAAATGAGTTTAAATTTTGGCCAGGCGAGGGCTGGCAAGGGAGGCAGGAGGGCAATTGCCCCTCCTGGGCTGTGGCTTAACCACTTTTAATAAATGCCCACTTTTGATCTTTCTAACACTTTTGATCTTTCTATCTATCTGTCTTGTCTGCCTATCAATCTCTGTATGTTATCTACCAGCATGTCTATAGGTGCTACTCAATAAAAATCGAATTAGTGGGGATTTAAATGGGAATTTCAAAATTACGGCCAGTAAGTAGCTGAGATGGAAAAAAATCTCCCATTCAGCTGTATTTTGAGAACTTTATGTCTGTCTCTGATGACATCATATGGGCAGATGAAGTGGTACCAAAGCCTACAGTTGCCAGCCCACCCCTGCCTTTCATTACTGGGCAGTTGGTTCTTATCTTAGAACACCTAATCACCTTTTAGTAAAGGAGAGCTTACAAGTAAATTATACGTGTAGCCCCACCTGCTGGATAGATTGTGCTATTGCAGGCAATAACTGTAAATTTGTAGAATACAGTACTTGACCCTCTAGCTAATATCTGTTCAAACCAAGCCATGATCAATATGATAAAAGAAAAATAGGAGGACTTTTACTGTTACTCAGCTTAATGGTCCTCATTTTCTTGAGCTCGGAAAGGATGAAAGGCAGAGTTGACCCTGCGTGAAACCGATCTTGCTACCCTGAGGATTGAGCAGGCCCTATTGCAGCAGTCTCCAATATTGCACACAATATCTGGAATACCACTTGTGATCTATAAAGCTCTGTGAAAGCTTGAGGGGGGGGCTCCATTGACTAAATGTGAGTTGCAAGTGAGATGAGGTGAGCTGAGGAGAGAACCTGGAGAGTTGTACCCGCTATGCTAACTGACCCTGCACAATGTATAGCTAAATTGGTGAGATGGAATGTTCAACTCACCTGCAAGTCACCTTTAAGTGAATAGCTCTCTCGGTGAGAAATATACTCAAGTATCCTGCTTGCATGTCCTGTTCCCCTGTTTAGCTCTTTCCTACACTCAAATCATAACAGCTACATACTTCCACTACTTTAAACTGAAGTTGCTACATTTTTGTCCATTCCTCTAACTTAGTTAAATCATTTTCTGTTTGATCCATACATCCAGGAGCAATGCTCTTGGAGATCGCTTGTTTACCAGCAGAAAAGGCATATCTTGTCCATGTATACCTAGTAGATTAGTCTGTACTACGCCACTGCATCTTTTACAAGCGCCCCTACTTAAAGGGACAGTGTCTTACCTTATTTTTCACTCTGAAAAGTGACTATGGATATTCCTCTCCTCCAACATGACTTTAACCTAATTGCATTTTAATAGAGAAATTACATTATTTTATTTTTTTTACATGATTTCGTTCAGTTTTGAGCCATAAATTCATTCTACCCACCATCATTGGCAATAATGGAAAAAGACAGAATATTTTTGTTTCAGTGACTTAGTACTCACATGGTGTTTAAGCAGCTTTAGCATCCGTTTTCTATTATCCTGATTCTGCAAACCTTTGGTACTTCTATTTTTTTTTTTTATATATATATATACTTTTTTTTTTGTGTTGTTGCTCTCATTCTGTCATTGCACTGATTGGGGAAAAATACCCATCAGTGTCTCAAATGAGATGCTAATTTATTCAAAGAAGATCTTGCCTTCACTTTTAATTAAAAGCATTATAGCATCTACTGATACACACACACACACACACACACACACACAAAAAACAGATTAGGTTCTCGGATAACAATAAACCTGTGTTTTGCGTTAACAGTAAATATCCCATAATTTCTCCTTGATTTAAAGTGCTGTGGAAATTGTCAGATGTGGTTTCCTAAAGAATTAACTTATGTACAATGACTGTCAAACAGCCCCACGCACAATACAAAATGCCGGTGAGGAATATTTCTGGATGAGACAGAAGCCTAGAAAGCCACGGATGAGCAATAATGAAGCTGTATCATCAGAACATATAATTAAGAAAGTGACAAGAGACAATGGTGGCACTGACATGCATGTAACGCATGTGACGCTTGTAAGACAATTCCTGCAGGCGACAATAGCTAGTTTATCACTGTAGTTTTTGTACAGAAATCAGTGAAATTAGGGAAGGGTCACACGTGATGAGAGAGGCAGGTAAATTGTTTTCATTGCCTTTGGTGAGTAAATTGTAGCTAAACAATGTCATCTTGTTGTGGAAGTCTGGAGAACTTGTCAGCCAATGTTCTAGATGTTTCTTCATCAGGATTCTAGAACAGAATCTGGTTAGAATGCTGGACTCACGGCTGTATGATTACATCTATAGTAAAAACTAGGGTAGGGTTGACAAGGGGGTAATTTTGAACCAGGGCAGTTCTCTAACCTGGCTCAGTGGGCTGGAGTGGCATCACTTTTTACTTCTAAATAACCCAGTAAGCCAAACCTTCGATCCTATTGTCTTGTTTGTCAAACACTTTCTGTTCCTTATCTGGCAGTGTATCTGTCTTGCTTGTCTTTCTGTGCCTATGATGAGAAGGGGTGGGCTGATGTAGTTGAACTGTGGGCCAAACGTTCCAACCAGCCCTCCCCCTGGCTGAAACGTTGAGTTTTTGTACACCCTTTTGTTTCTGATCCCTTTTTGGGGAAAAAATACCCTAGACCTATCAGGGTAAAAAAAAAACATCTTACTGTGTGAAACGTGTAGGGAAACATTGCTCTCTCCAGGACTCCAGCTGAATTATACACTGCCATATTTGGTGGGGGGTTTTATGATACTCCTGAGTTTATTTCAAATGACTGATATCCAATATCTTACTGTTTGAAGTAACCAAAATACTGACTGGATAGAAAACTGTTACTTTTAGTGCCATGTGTTTAGGCGTACTACTTCATTCTGCTCGAGATCTCCATTCTCCAAATACTGCTGCCCATCCTCTCCCTGTATGTTCTTCTGCTTCTCCAGTGTATGCCCTTAGTTATTTGTATGGAATATTGTTGTACAAAATGTTAGTCAACGTTCCAGGAACATACAGAGTTTGGGAAGCAGTAACTCAAGTGGGTTCAAACACAACAAGTACTGAGAGCTTGTGGTCATGGGTGTCATAAACACAGGTCGTTGGGTTTGTTGTTGTTGCAAAGGACATGGTTGGATAACCAGTCTCTGGACAGGATATAGTTCAATTGTAAAGCTGATAATAATCATTGTTATTCTTCGATGGCTATTATTTTAGTGGTGGCAATGAGAAAAAAGAATCCGCAGCCCTGACAGGAAAGTGTTCCTATAGCTTCTTCTGATTTAATTACACACGTATGATGAACACACCATTTACGTAATGGGGGGGTAATTGTGATGGAAAAACCCCTCTACCTGAAATTCAGTGGGTAGCAGAGGCATTGTCAAACACACATCTACACACACCAAACAAGCCAGAAGGCCTGCTGTTCACACAGAAATTGCACATTTACAGTGCTACCACCACTGCAAGGGATTCTGGGTAGGTGTATGGAAATCCAGTCCAACCTGGAAATCTAGCCTTTAATCTAAACACAGCTTCATCACCATTACCCCACTATTACTTAAATGGTTTGTTCTTCATGTACTACTCCAATCTTCTAGCCGTAAGCCAGGTTATCTGACTTCTGCACCTCTGTCCTGAGCTGTGTTTCAAGGCTGTCTTGTACCAACGGGTCCATGTTTAAAATGGATCAAGAGACAAAAGGTGATCATTTTTGACTGGATTTGCATATGCCTACCCAGAATCCCTTGCAGTGGGGGTAGCATTACACATCTATTGGAGAGAAAAGCTTTCAGGGTTCAAGGATGGATGCGGAGGGGATCGAAACATTTGCTTGAAGCTAGACAGAATCCTGACGAAGAAACATCCGTGTATCCATGTGAGCGCATAAGTAGTTATCATGGAACTCCAAGTAACCTTGAAAGAATGTGAGATGATGGGTCAACAACCCCGACCATTATCTGGACATTATCTCAGCATTCCAAGGTAGAATGTAATAATTAACACAATGTATGGATGTTTTCCTCAGGCTTGTCATCGGTTCATCACGTTTCTGAGGTATTTTCGAAACCCACCAAAATTATGAGGAAGACGTTTATTTAGTCCTTAACAAGACCTCCGATACTGAGCCGGCTTTGTATTTCTCATTAACATCACCAGTTATAAACGGCCACGTAGAGCGGCTGGCAAGGAGTTAATCCGTGACAAGCCATGACACGGCTGAACGGGCTACTCTTGTAATCATCTCGCTCGTTCCACTCGATGTTCAATGTTTACTCAGCTGCCCAAAAGGTTTCTTCTCGATATAATGTTTATCCATTGTGACTGTTACATCAGACACACAAGGATACTTCAATTTAACGTTGTAAGCAAGTGACACAACAATACTAACAGTGTCAATTAAATTAGAGCGCTGCGTTGAATGCCGCGAATTTGACTACAGAATTGGACGCGGTATTATGCACGGCTTGACGTGGGTCTCTCCGGTAAAGAAACGCACTGCAAAACAAATCAAAAAAATGGCATTCTAGATTTATTTATTTCACTGATGAACAGACTTACAGTAATAATAGTTACTCTAACATGATATTAAAGGTCTAATAAGGCTTGCGATAATAACAATTGTAAGTGTGGATCACACAGTGGCCTTTAATCAGCCGGTGCTGGGCAAGGTGGCAGCTCTTAAAACAATGAATAATCTAGAGGATGCTGCCAAAGTCCAAAGGACTATAACAAAAAAAAAACGAAAAAATTAAGACCCTCTTATAGGCTTTGCAATGCTAGTCTTATGATGAAGAGCCTCCCAAAGGCTTGAAACGCGTTAGGCCTATATTGTGCAACATGCCGTGGGTAAAACATAATATGCTATAAAGTTTGGTAATGCAAGCACAGGTAACACATTCTCATTGCTTTCCCAGGTTGAAGGCCCGGGCAGTGGATAAGGTGCAGTCCTCATGTATTTGGTGGTAATTAAAAGGGTAAAGCTAATTCAGGAAACTAGATGGTCGAATAGTAAATCATTTTGTTAACATTGTTAACAAGTTACACCTGTCCTCTGGGACAAGAGAGGGCTGCCAACTTTTGGCCTGGGGGGGGGGGGACAAAAACAATTTAGTGGCCATTTTGCAATTTCTCATCAGAGATAGACACAAATAGGACAGATATGCTGACATATAAGGTACAGAGATAAAGAAAACAATAAGATAGAAAGTGCTACACACCATGACCCAACCATCCAACTGAGGGCCTCCAGATGTCTCTGTACTACAACCTACCATAATTACCTGCCATTGTAGTAAACTGGTGGGAAATTATGGGGTTTGTAGTTCTGTAGCATCTTGATTGAAGGCCTCAGTTGGATGCCAAGGCACTAGGGCATTAAGAAGTGAAAAGTGGTGCAGCCCCAGCCCTTTAGTGGCAGCCAGGACCTCCATCAGACATTTCGGGGCCCCTTACAGAACAAAATGCTCTGGGACCCCACCCCCTGTTCCTATATTTTCCTCTTGCCCCATACCCTCCCAAAGTAATTTTATCCAGATCTATGTATATCATGCCAATGACGTTAGATCAGTGTGTGTAGCACCACAAAGAGGCAGCATGGAACACCATGAGGCCTGCTATCCACGAAGATGCTGGTCAGGGGAGATCTTTTGATCTCCCCAGCCAGCGTCTCTGCCAGAAAGCATTTTTTTTTTAAAGGGCTGGGGCTTGAGCGAGGCAGCCAGGCCCGTGACAGGTGTGTCACCTGTCACTCCCTGATGACGAACCTGGTGGCAGCCTGGTGGGCATTTGCCCCTCAGCCCCATTTGCCAACCCTCCCTTCCTCTGGTATCTGCACCTGTTTCAATTTATGTTTAAAATTCAGAAGACAATTGCATATATTGTATAACCACTGTAGAAGGCATTACATGAGACTAGAATGGGACCTGGATTGATGTCCTGCTGTCTAATTTTCTGTGTGTTTTAATTTTAACCCCTATTAAAGTAGTTTTGGACGTGGATCGACATCCTTCCTTCCCTCAATAAATTCCTATATTTGTGTATATTGAGCAACTTCTTGCACAGAAGGACATTTTGGGACGGCAAAAGAATATGGTTGTAGTAGGATCACCAAACAAACGGCCTGTTCTTCCATCACGGTTAGGTCCTATCCTGTAATCTGCCAGAAAACTGATAACCATTATGCTGCAGAATTTCTAATAGGCGGGGAAAACATAACAATTTAGTGAAGAAAAAAAAATGGTACTTAAATTGTCATAAACCTCTGGTCTTCACCTTCAATAATAATAAAATAAAGAAATGTTGGATTTTAATTACTCTCGTAAAGCCAGAGCAATCAGAAGTCCCTCCCGTGACATTTTCAAGTTTTCTGTCTGATCCACTTACGAGAAACAAATGGGTCCGCGAGCCCTCCGTTCGAGATAGAGGGTTTTTCATAAAGTCATTACGTCTGTCATCCGCACTATTTTCAAATTGAAAAATCTGAAACAATAAACGATGGTGAAGCAGTTAATAACTGTTAAGAAATCACATTTGGAAAATTCCATTTAAGCAATAACCTTTCTCCCTGTAATTAAATGACAGAAAGGTCTTGGTTTTAATTAAGTCAGCAATTTATAGTTATGAAGCAGTATTTCACTATGCAGATTAGAAAATGATAGGTCACAGAGCAGACTCTGAGGTTTTTTTTTTTTCCAGCGCTGAACTAGTAATTACTCTGCCTTTCGATTGGTGACCATGACTGAACCGTATCTCAACATTAAAAACAGTTTCCCTATTTTCCGTTTCTTGATCTATAACTGGTTATGTAGAAAATGAACCACTAGGATGGTGCGGAGCATCTTTAAATTAAAATGTGTTTTGTTTTTTTTAAATAGAAGGGTGGAGGGGGGGGGGTACGAGAGTCGCAAGTAATGTCTGCAGGGGAGGCGTAGGACCGCTAGTCAGCGAAAGGAGACGGGGAATATATCATTGTATTACCAAGCACTCTATTTTGTTCCTGCCCCATGTTCAGAGCAGATTTACGAGGGCGTAAAATACTAATGTTACTGTATTTATAAACATATGATGGGGGCTTCATCTATAATTTATTTTTTCATTTTTACATTATGCAGCTCGTAAAAGGAAAATTAAATCTTGTGTTGGACAGCAAAAGGCTTCGTTAATACAGCCTTCACATTTTATTTAAGTAACCCCAGCTCATATTACACATTGATTATCAGTTCGGGAGATCCGGCTGAAGGCTTGTGTTGTGTCCTTAGGCCTTTTGCTTAATACTTAATTTGTCTGCAACTGACTTATTGAGGCTACTGGTAAGTTTTCGCTCCCAGAGCATTAAAAAAAAAACAGTTTGTTTGGTCATTATTTGGGGGGGAATGTTAGTTCGTTTTGAAGTATGTTTATTTAAACGTCCATTATGTTTACATCCCATACGGGTTCCCCGTTAATACTGTTTGGTAATCACAGATTCAGAATGCCTGGTTCAGGGTATTGGACATTGACTGGCCTTAGTGACAGACAATTCAATGAAGTTCTGTGGAACTTGCCTTGGACACTGGTACTTTGCCCATCTCTGCCCCTAGAGCAGGGGTAGGCAAACTCGTCCGCCAGCCTCTTAGCTGAAAGAGCATTATGGGAGATGTAGTGCCCTAGAGGAAGCAAGGGTTAAAAGGTTAGCTATGTCTGCAATTAGGGTTGTAGCTACTATTTTACTGGCAGGCTGGTAAAAACACCAATGCTAAGTTTATGAAGGCCATGGCATTTATCTGAAAAGTAGGTATCATCGCTAACTGCATCGTTATTCATGCCAGGCCTTTAATCGGTAAAAATACACATATTGCAAAAAGCATCTGTATTTGGAGTGGGGGTTTTTTTTTTTGCTTCTCCTTTTGCTGTACCTCCTGTGACTGTTGTATTTAGCTATTTGTCCACATCCTTACATAAATAAATAGGGTATGTTTTTTATTTTTTTTTTAAAGTACAGTTCTTTCTGCCTGAATAATTCAATCTCTGGTTAGTATTGTTTACCCACGATTCCCCTGCCGTCGTTAATTATAAAATGCAATCATCGCAAATTTCGATTTCACATAATGGGAAACGCGTTTTGAACCTATCCTCCTTTAGAAAGAATGCAGTTTTATCGAAACGCAGCAGCCGCAAAAAAAAACAACAAAACAGACCTTTTTTTGGGGGTTTTTTAAATTCTAAACCGAGGAGCCCATTAAAAAAATGAAAGGCTATTAACTTTTGCCACAGCTGTGTACAATGGATTTTTATTGCCAATAATGAGTGCCAGCACAACCGAAATGTACGTATTCGGCGGAGGCAATGCAGACAAAATGTGTTGGTAGTCTGCTTTCTATATTGGCGCACGTCGCGATTTTTTCAGCATATGGTGCAAATCGTGCACAATATTTAAACATGGCCCCCCATTACATCTACACATTGGCATACTTGATAATATCCTGGGATAGGCATACAAGGCAAGGCTGGGTGGAGCATAAGGCTGGGTGGAGCCTAAGGCTGGGTGGAGCTAAGCTGGGTAGGCATCAAGTAGAAAAAAGTGTCCACTCCACTCAACAAGCAATGAATGAATAAAGGTGCTTTAATGATTTAAAAAGTCCAAACAAACAGGGTAAACAAACCTAAGCTGGGTAGGGTTACGTGTCTCACATAAAGATTTTGTTTAAATGCAAGGCACTGTAATTCCCAAATATTGATTGTACAGGACTGCCCTGAAAAATCCAGGACTGTTGGAATGTTTCTACTGTTTAGACTGCTTTTATAACTTTTCCCCAGAATGGACGTTTCTAAAAAAAAAATCCTTTTTAGTTTTGTTTTTTGGATTTGCTGTCACTTCAATGGGTTGTAGTACTACACATGCACACTAACCAGTCCCAGACACTGGGGTATTACATTTTTACTGCTGGATTGCAGTCCCAAGTGCCACTAGGCTCTACCTCTCTTTGAAAAGCAGAGGTAGAGCTCAGCGGGATAGCCTTCCAAAATTTGCACTGTCCCGCACAATGGAGATTTGATCACGTTATATGACCATATTATCCTTAGCACAATGTCAAAGTACTCCAATATTTGTGGGTGCTAACACAAAATATTTTTAACAGGAGTAGGCAGTTTAGGGTAGGTTAACTAGACATAAAGTACAGTAAAAACACCTGGCTGGCAGGGGAGTACAGCAATAAAAACTCTTATTTAATTCTTTACACCATCCTTGCTATCACAGTGGTTTGGTCTGCTCTCTTCCCTGTAGCAGCTGCAGATACAAGGTAGTGTATTACTCCAGCATAGAGTTAGTTAATACTCCAGCTATTGAGACAACTGAAATGTAGTCTCAATAGCTGGAATACTAACTTACTGGAGATGCAACACATGTTTGAATAAACTACCTTTTATCTCTGCTCAGGCGAGGACTTTATACATGGGAAGCAGCAGCAGCCAGACTGAATGGAGAGGAGACCAGCTGCTAGAGGGAGAGGGAGAGTGCAGGCCAAACTACTCTGACAGCAAGGGGGTGCGTAGAATTAAATAAAAGCTTTTTTTGCTACACTCCCTTGTTTCTGATCTACATGTATAGCTAAACTACTCTAAACAGCCTACTGCGTCTCCCTCCTTTGCGACTGCTCCAGTGGGCCTGCCTCAATTTCCGGGGATGGGGTGGCAAAACACCCCCACCCCCCTAGCCTCCCCTTCTGGATGGCCGTGGATGAGGAAGCAGATAGATAAGTGGCCTACCAGTGTTTATATGTGGAACGCCCCACAGTTCCAGGATAAGGGCAGGGAGCTAGATAATGGTGCCAGCAGCAGATGAGTCAATCAGAATTTTTCATGAAGTTAAGCAATATCCCACTGATTCCCAAGTGTGCATGCAGGGAGGTCTTGCAGCGGGTAAACTTCCTTTGTCTTCTAAAAGCTGATGTGCTGGGGGGAAAAAAAACAGATTTACTGTGACACTGTCTGAGAGCGGTGTACAGGTTATCACTGTAGCCATGTCAGGAAGGCATGGCAATCTGAACCTTTGGGAAAGGGTTAACATTGATCACAATGCACGGACAGTGTTAGTAACTAAGTATCTCAAAGAGGTAAATGCATGGCTGCTTCTCATTGGACAGAATACTCTCTTGTGCTCTTCCCTGTGGTCCATTATCTAGCAGAATACGCGTTGAATACTAAGTACGGGCCACATAATAGGAAGAAAAATGCCCCATGTTCTTAGTATTCACGGCACTTTTTAGAGAGTGCGCTGACTTCATACAGAGTGCAGAAGAGTTTACGAAGTCTCACACAGAGTTGGGGAGAGCGCGGACCGATAAAAAAAAATTTGATACATTGCCCGACTTTCAAAAGCCTTGTTGAAGAACATCAGAGCCTTTGTGTTATGCAACACATCGTATGGGATATATCACACTTAACCAGGGATAGTCAAAGCATCCATACGAGGACACCAGTGTCCATAAGGCTGGCGAAGGTCTTTAGAACATCACTATATAGATCCATCCCACAGTCCAAAGGCTGATGCCCACCACTTAACCCTTAAAGTGACAGGGATGTATGCATTATTATGATCCTTTGTATTTTTATTATTATTGTTTTATACTTTGATTAGTCAGTGTTTCGCTGGTGGTTATTTTAATTCCAAGAGCAGGTATTTCTAAAAAAAAAAAAATCTTTTTTTTAAAAAAAAAAAAGGTTTTGTCGTTGGTGTGTCCATTAATGGATGCCTTGCTCCTGCATCAGAGCACTGTTTATAATTAATGATTAGATGTTCCAGTAATTAGTTGTGTGATTTTTTTTTTTTTTTTTTTTGTGGGAGTTGGGGGCAAAGAAAGGCCCATGAGTTTGGTTTAGGTCCAAAAAAAAAAAAAAAAAAGACTGCGGTGTCTCCATCTTTAACACATGAAAGTGCCGGAACAGGAGAAGGACTACATGATGCATCAAATGTTTCTTGACCCCCTGCTGCTCAGATAGGGGTTAAACGCGTGAGTGGTCCTGCTCATTCTCTCTTTTTTTTTTTGTTGTTCTTTTGGGATTCAGAGTTATCAAAAGTGATTAATGAGAGTAGTTATCTTCCTCTTATCTAGCCCTGGCATCCAGTACCTGTGTAAAACATTACAGCTATACTGACATTAACATAAATCATTACTGCAGACAGATTTGTCACTGGAGTTTGAGTGGCTATGAAAATGGCCTTTGGAAACCATACAATTTAATGGGTACAACCCATTCAGAGCTGGTATAACCGATCACACTTAGCAAGCCTTATAAATCCATTAAAATCTATTTCTAGGTTTAGAGTTTATATAAGGAACAAATGCAGTGGAGATTTTAGTGATGGGATTTACCGTATTTGCTCGATTATAAGACGACCCTGATTATAAGACGACCCCCCCCCCCAAATTTGTACATTCCTTTAGGAAAAAAACTAAAAGCCTGAATATAAGACTACCCTATAGGAAAAAAGTTTAACTTGTATAAATGTAAATTGCCTTTTAATATTTAATAAAAATTGTATATTATACAAATGCATTTCTTGGTTTTTTTTTGCTTTTATGTGCCAATGCGGCCTCTCTCCCGCTCCCCCAGCTGTCTTTCCCCCCCAGCGTTGTCTCTCTCTCCCCCCAAAACTTCTTTCTCTTGTCTCTATCTATCCCCCCTCCCCTTTTCTCTCTGTCCCCCTCCCTCCCCTTGTCTGTGTCCCCCCCCTTGTCTGTCTGTGTCCTCCCCTCTCCACCTCCCTTTGTCTCTATGATGGACAGCTGGTCCGTCATAATAGACTGCCGTGTCTGGCAGCATAGAGGATGTCTGCACGTATCGTGCAGACATCCCCCAGCTGCTCGATTCACCCTGGTGGCTAGCGGGGCAGCAGAGGATGTCTGCGCGATGAGCCGGGACTTCTGTGACGAAAGCGGAAGTACCCGGCTTCTTCATAGAAGCCCCGGCGGTCGTGCCAGGTGGAAGCAGGGGAGTCTGCGCTCATCGCGCAGACATCCTCTGCTGCTAGAGAGGGGGATCCAGGTCCCCTGCAGCTCTGCTGGGGACCTGGATCCATGTCTTATAATCTGACCTCAATTTGAGGTCAGATTACAAGACGACCTCGAATGTAAGACGAGGAGGATTTTTCAGAGCATTTGCTCTGAAAAAAACCTTGTCTTATATTCGAGCAAATACCGTACATCTTCTGATATAATGGTACTCCATTTTATTAAAATAAAACATTCTGTAGTTTTGAGGGTGGGAGCAGGTTTCTACAATAAAGAGATTGTAAAATAGTTTACATTTTTAAATAGAGAGATTAAATGATGACACCTTAACGAAGATTTAAAAAAATAAATAAACAGGGGTACAGGGCGTCAGATAGGACAAACAGGACATATAGAACCCATGGTTTGATATGTTGTATGTAGATGATGTATATCTGTTCACTTTAAATAGACTTCAATAGTAAGGACCATAGCTTGGAACGCTCTTGGGGGCTATTCACTAAAAGGTGAGTTGTAGGTGAGTTGAGGTGAGATGAATATTGCATCTCACCAGTTGAGATATACATTGTGCAGGGACCAACCTAGCAAGTTTCCCTTGCTATATAAACTCACTATGTTTGTCCCTGCCCAATGTATAGCTAAATAGTTTAGATAAAAAGTTCATCTCACCTCATCTCATTTGCAACTCACCTCTGTGTCTCATTGAAATATTAGAGATATTAACACTCGAGGCGATAGTGTCATTGGATTTGCTCTTATAATAATAATCCACTGAGCTTTAAAATGCACTGTAGGCTTCAGGACTCTCCTTGGGCTCTATAGAGAGGAGACTGACCAGAGAGGTACAGATTATCCAAATGGTTAGTAGAGGATGCTCTTAAATCATCAGTATACATGCGGCCAGCAGAGGGAGCTCTAGGAGCAAGGCAATAGTTGTAAGAGAGATGAGACACAATTTCACCCTGAGGTTTGCATGCAGAAGTGGGCGCATGGGTGTGCACTGTATGTTTGTGCCCTTTGGACGCACCGGTCTTCGATGACATCACTGGGTATCCAGTGCTGTCATGGTGCCTGAGTCCAGTGCTGCTCATCTGCTTTTTGAAGCTGTTCATTTATTTCTAAACCCCCCCCCCCCCCCCCCAAATTACTACAATCTACTAACTACCTAAGGTTTATTAAACAAGTGTCAAAGCTGTGTCATGGGGGGGTCAAAGTCTATAAAGGTCAAAGTTCTAAAAGTGAAGTCATAACATTCCATTATACCATCATTCCAACTCTTGCTCTTGCAGTGCTTTCTGTGCTGATCTTTATAAACAGCATGGGAAGGCTGGCAAGTGGGGCATGGCAATTGTTCCACCATTAGGGTTGCCACTCAATGAGTTGCCAGTGTTGAACCAATGGAGGCATTAGTACTTGTGGTAACCCTACCACAAGTACTAACAATTGCCATGCAAGTGGGGCATGGCAATTGTTCCACCACTAGGGTTGCCACTCAATGAGTTGCCAATGTTGAACCAATGGAGGCAATAGTACTTGTGGTAACCCTACCACAAGTACTAACAATTGCCATGCAAGTGGGGCATGGCAATTGTTCCACCACTAGGGTTGCCACTCAATGAGTTGCCAATGTTGAACCAATGGAGGCAATAGTACTTGTGGTAACCCTACCTTACACACAAATCCCATAGGCATGCACTTGTTCCTTGGTTTCTCCACCTCCACAGCCTCCTTTCTTTCATCTCTCCATTTCTGGAGGGTTGTATCCAATGATAAATAACCCTCCAAATCTCTTCTTACCTTCAATGTAATTTCTGGAATGCATCTCACTATATACTCACTATAACAAGCAAAAATGTAAATAAAATCAATTAACTTTTGCCAAATGAACCACATAAGGGATGCGGCCATTTTAAATAATTAGACATTATTGTACAAGCTGAACTGAATATAGCCAAAACCCTGGTGACCATACAGTGGCGGCTCTAGACTTTGTGAGGCCTTAGGCGAAAGTCGAACATGAGGCCCTCACGGACACACATTATTAAATAAAATATATGCAAGTGATAATAAAAATGAACTGTAGAAATAGCATATTTCAAGATCAGACTCAAATCCCAGCTTCTAGAAATGAACAGCTCCTAGAATTTTATTTGTCTCATAATTATTCTACAAACATCTATAAACATTTGGTATAGATAAAATTGTGTGCAGCTGACTAACTCACATTGTTATTGCTGTGTCCTAAATGTGAACACTAACACATATCACACAGTCATTCATAGACACACTCAGTGTGCACACACTGACTCACAGACACACTCAGTCAGCACACAATCACACTCAGCCAGCACACACTCACAGATACACTCAGCCAGCACACACTGACTCACAGACACACTCAGAAAGCACACAATCACACACTAAGAGAAACACTCAGCCAGAAGGAAAGGTGCTCAATGTTGAAAGTGGTCTCACAGACCACGTTGTGCTAGAAGATTGGCACTTTGTTCTTCCTCACAGCACCGGATGCACTGTGATTTAGCCATTCAAAATGCCAGAATTTTGCCACTCAATATGCCAGGATTTAGCCATTTAATATGCCAGGATTTACCCCCTCAATATGCCAGGATTTAGTCCCTCAATATGCCAGGATTAAGCCATTCAATATGCCAGGATTTTGCCCCTCAATATGCCAGGATTGTGCCACTCAATCTGCCAGGATTTTGCCCCTCAATATGCCAGGATTTTTCCACTCTATGCCAGGATTGTGCCCCACAATTTGCCAGGATTGTGCCACTCTATGCCAGGATCTTGCCCCTCAATTTGCCAGGATTTTGCCACTCTATGCCAGGATTTTGCCCCTCAATATGCAAGAATTTTGCCCCTCAATATGCAAGGATTTTGCCCCTCAATATGCAAGAATTTTGCCACTCTGTGCCAGGATTTTGCCCCTCATTATGCCATAATTTTGCCCCTCATTATGCCACAATTTTGCCCCTCATTATGCCACAATTTTGCCCCTCAATATGCCAGGATTTTGCCACTGTATGCCAGGATATTGCCCCTCATAATGCCACTATTTTGCCCCTCACAATGCCAGGATTTAGCCTCTCCCTATGCCAGGATTTTGCCACTGTATGCCAGGATATTGCCCCTCATAATGTCACTATTTTGCCCCTCACAATGCCAGGATTTAGCCTCTCACTATGCCAGGATTTTGCCACTCTGTGCCAGGATTTTGCCCCTCATTATGCCAGAATTTTGCCCCTCACAATGCCAGAATTTTGCCTCTCAATATGCCAGGATTTTGCCTCTCAATATGCCAGGATTTTGCCACTGTATGCCAGGATTTTGCCCCTCATCTCATTATGCCAGGATTTTGCCCCACACTGTGCCAAGTCTTTGCTCGTTTGTACCACCCTCCTCCCCCCTTCCCTAGTACTTACCTCCATGCTGCTCTCCGTTGTTTCCTCCGTGCATCTTCCCTCCTGCACGGAGGAAGGAAGTTCCGGTCGCGTTTTTTTTTTTTTTTAAACTTTATTGAAGCTGCCCGGGTTCAATAAAGTTTAAAAAAAAAAAAAAACGCGACCGGAACTTCCTTCCTCCGTGCAGGAGAGAAGATGCACGGAGGAAACGTCCCAGGTTAGTGTAACAGGGAGCTTAACGGCAGCGTTAAGCTCCCTGATACATAAAAGGTAATAAGGTGAGTTAGGCAGCCGCGAGGCCCCCGTGAGTGCGAGGCCTTAGGCGGCTGCCTAACTCGCCTAATTAGAGAGCCGCCTCTGTGACCATATACAAGGAATTTTCAAAAATCTGATTTTAATAGCCAAGCGTTAAAGAAAACGAAGTTGGGAGCCAAAACATTGACTAAAAATGTATTCGATTTTGTAAAAACCTGCAGCTTATAGCTGAGCACAGGGAGTACTAGATTTCTATTTAAGGTAATCTACGCCTATTAATGCATGTGATCATAGTTACAATTATAAAAGGTTTTTGTTTTTTTGGTTATATGTAAGGGTGAATAGATTGTGCCTTTTTCTTTGTAGCTAAATTTATACAGGGATAGTATTAAGTTGTACTTAATATAGGACACATGGTAATATATTATCATATCTCCTAACTCTTGCCCCTGGCAATTTGGGATGCAGTGGGCAGAGCTTGGAAGGTCGCAGTAGGCGCTGGTAATAATACTGCAGAATAAATCACGCTGTCCCACTGAGATCTACCTCTGTCCCCTGGAAAAGCGGGGGACAGTGGGATTGCATCCCAAAATCGTGACTGTGTCCAAAGCAAAGCAGGACAGTTGGTAGGTATACATTATAGACACCCTAGATCTTAATACAGAGCTGACTCACTCAGTCAGCCAATTTAGAGATCCATATCAAGCAATTTATCCTTAATTATTTCTCTCAATAAAATAATCAGTGATATTATTAAATTGTTACATGTCTGTTTCAGAGGACAATGTTTGTTACATTGATTGGTTTTACCAGCTGCAGCCTGTAGAGGGCAGTGCATTTCTCTTTTAGCTAGACTGACAGTAGGTAAATCTGATACACTGTCACCTTCTCTTAGAAAATGTATCTAAGCTGGAAATGTTTACATATGCTGAATAGGGTGTAATACATAAACAGTGACACATTTGGGGGTCTCTGACACCTGGCACGAATGAAAGTAAGAAACATTGTAATCACTGAAAATTTATGTCTAACAGCAATGGCAACTTTTTTTATCCATCCCATTAATTTCATCTTTTGAACGTGCACTCCTTTCAATTTTTTTCTATTTTTAGTATGAGAGTTGCACCAGCACTAACTGGGATAGTCACTAAAAGGTGAGTTCCAGGTGAGATGAGGTGAGTTGAGGTGAGATGAACATTCCATCTCACCAATTTAACAATACATTGTACACGAGGAGACAAACCTGGGCACAGGCAAACTCACCAGGTTTGCACACTGCATTTTTACCCCGAACTACGTCTGAAATCAGATCAGATCAGATTGAATTGGACCATTTAAGGATCAGCGAAATATTCCTGGGCTCTGACTGGCATAATATTCCTGGGCTCTGACTGGCATAATATTCCTGGGGATCTGAATGGCATAATATTCCTGGGCATCTGAATGGCATAATAATCCTGGGCATCTGACTGGCATAATATCCCTGGGAATCTGAATGGCATAATATCCCTGGGCATCTGACTGGCATAATATTCCTGGGCATCTGAATGGCATAATATTCCTGGGCATCTGAATGGCATATTATTTCTGGGCATCTGAATGGCATAATATTCCTGGGCATCTGACTGGCATAATATTCCTGGGCATCTGACTGGCATAATATTCTTGGGCTCTGACTGGCATAATATTCCTGCGCATCTGACTGGCATAATATTCTTGGGCTCTGACTGGCATAATATTCTTTGGCTCTGACTGGCATAATATTCCTGGGCATCTGACTGGCATAATATTCCTGGGCATCTGACTGGCATAATATTACTTGGCTCTGACTGGCACACTATTCCCATTGAAATACTGGTAAGTTTGTTTATTTAACTTTACTTCATTTTAAATATTGTATTTGTTCCCGATTTGTTTCTTCACTGCAAAATAAGATATATGCAGTGTGCATAGGAATTTGTTCATAGTTTTTGTTTTTACTATAGTCCGGCCCTCCAACGGTCTGAGGGACAGTGAACTGGCCCCCTGTTTAAAAAGTTTGAGGACCCCTGCCCTAGATAAATAAAGAAATAATTTAAAAACCCCTTCAAACATATAGAAACAATACAAATAAATATATACATTAATGTTATATATATTGCAATAATATATAACATAATGTAATAAAATACATTATAAAATATCTACAATAATATAACAATAACAAAATAAATACAAAAAAAACCACATATTCTAATACACGGATATAAACATAAATATATAAAATACATACCACATATAAATTCAATAATTTAAAGTAATACATAAATTAATAAATATACAAATACTGTATCACATTTATTACATAATACAAGTATATGTTGTAGTACATGAAAGTCAACACATGTATCACTCCATTTAGTTACCCCAATAAAAGTCAGGGAATTGCCACATATAGATATGTATATATAGTAACGTACATTATTGGAATGGAACTTTGGGCTTTGAGGGGCTAAAAGACAAATGTTGGCAAAAAGGAAGTTCTGTTTAATTGTAAGATTGCACCAAGTGAGACATTATGAATAGAAATGTTTTAATGGAATAATACAAATATAGTACCTTATTGAGCCACCTTTGATCCTACAGCTCTGTCAGGGAGCAGACATGTTGGATAGAATCCAGATCTGATCTGATGGGTCAAAAAACAGGTACTGTCCCTCCTAAATAGGGACACTTGGGAGGTATGCAAGCCTTGTCTACCAATAATAGGATAACTGTGAGGCCAGCAGTGATGTCATACTCCTGCCACAGGATGTCTGCCACAGGAGTGGTGTCTCATTCTGAGTACTGGCACAAGCTGAAAGTGTCATTAGAGTCTCTCTGTTAATGCAGAGAAATTCTTGTTTTTTCCTTATTATTATTCTTTTTTTTTTCCTGGTTAACTCTTTCTGCTCCAGAGGCAAGAATAAAACAAATTGCGTCTCAATATAATTTCATAGCTGTTATTTTGCATAAAAGAAAAGAAGAAACATAAGAAACAAGAATATATATATTTAAATTAATTAGATCCTTTCAGTTATTAGGTGGACAGACAATGAGGGTAATGCCATATAGCTCCCATGTTACCCATGTACAGCAGCTTCTATTGTAGTTAGCCAGGGTGGTATAGTATAGGTCCCAGATGAGCCACATATTGTAGTGTCTATAAGTTTATTGTTAGCCAGGGTGGTATAGTATAGCTCCCAGATGAGCCAGATATGGTAGTGTCTATAAGTTTATAGTTAGCCAGGGTGGTATAGTATAGCTCCCAGATGAGCCACATATAGTAGTGTCTATTAGTTTATAGTTAGCCAGGGTGGTATAGTATAGCTCCCAGATGAGCCACATATAGTAGTGTCTATTAGTTTATAGTTGGCCAGGGTGGTATAGTATAGCTCCCAGATGAGCCAGATATGGTAGTGTCTATTAGTTTATAGTTAGCCAGGTTGGTAAAGAATATACTCCCTTGTGAGCCAGATATGGTAGTGTCTATTAGTTTATAGTTAGCCAGGGTGGTATAGTATAGCTCCCAGATGAGCCAGATATGGTAGTGTCTATTAGTTGATAGTTAGCCAGGTTGGTAAAGAATATACTCCCATGTGAGCCAGATATGGTAGTGTCTATTAGTTTATAGTTAGCCAGGGTGGTATAGTATAGCTCCCAGATGAGCCAGATATGGTAGTGTCTATAAATTTTTAGTTAGCCAGGGTGGTATAGAATATACTCCCATGTGAGCCAGATATGGTAGTGTCTATTAGTTTATAGTTAGCTAGAGTGGTATAGGATAGCTCCCAGATAAGCCAGAAATAGTAGTGTCTGTTAGTTTATAGTTAGCCTGGGTGGTATTGTATTGTATAGCTCTAATAGGTTTATAATTTGCTGGACATAGATTGTGGCTAAGCATGTAGCTAACCAAGTATTAATAGTGGTGCAGCATACCTCCCATCAGCATATAGTTAGCCAAACATAAAAATGAGCCCCACAAAGTTATGCACCTGGGAGGCTCATATTAGCTTTCTAATGAAAGCATATGATGGTCGACTTTTGGCTGGCTGGGCCCCATGGCACCTGATTCATTATTTCTGTACTTTTTCTTTATTTCTGTACTTATTGTCTGTACGTTGTACATAGGTTCAAAGGTGCAGTGCTACCTAGCTTATTTTCTGTACATGTTTACTATTTATAGTAAACATTTGATTGAAAACAATTTCTCCGGGGCTTCCAAATCCAATGGCATCCATTAAGGAGGGGCTTGGCGAGATGGGTAGAACTGCCGCTACAGCAACAACAATAAACTCTATTACACTTTATTTGCAGATTGTAGGAGATATAAAGATTTTTTTTTAAAACACTTTTTCTTTACTCTACTTTTTTTTTTGCACACTGCGGGTGTAACTGTCCCTTTAAAATAGAGATTTTAGAATATATTAAAAGCAGTTGAATTTGTAATTGGGGAAGCAATCAAGGCTCCAGGGTTCGGGGTCTGATTAGCAGCGGAGAGGTTAATATTCTGACTCGCTAAGTGGAAAGGATACATTTCAACCCCCTGAATAGGAGAACAATGGCAGCTAACGATTGGATTGTACTTTTCTTTTTTATTGGGCGTTTTCATGGCACTTCAATTTCAAGTGATTCTCATAAAGGGATCTCCGGAAGCTGAGAGGCACTCAGACCCCGACGTCTCTCCAGCATGAATGGGCAGCTAGTGGGTGCATTGTCCGTGTGAGGTTTGATCTGTTCTTGGACTAATTTGAGAACTCGTCACTGCCAACTGAAGTGGTGATTGAGAGGTAGAAGGTCTTTCCGGGCTGATCTCTAGACCACGAGCCCCCACGTTTTCAAAAGTATACTGAGCAGGAGAGTATCAATGGGTTTTGCCTACAGGAGAGTATCAATGGGTTTTGCCTACAGGAGAGTATCAAAGGGTTTTGGCTGGATTGGAATTCCCTGATCTCCATTGATCATCACCCAAAATAGTTTAACCTCCTCTTGTGTTTTTTGAACCCTCTGAATATTGGGCAGGCTAGATGGACCAAATGGTTCTTATCTGCCGACACATTCTATGTTTCTATGTTTCTAATATGATAACATGTTTCTTGGTCTTCAAGGTTTGTTTGAGATCTACTCATCTCTAGATGGGGATAGTGGCCACACCACCATTGTATCCAGGAAACCCTAATGATACACGTGTGCTCCAGGCCAATAATTAGTGTAATGTAGATCCATCTGCAGTCTTCATTTTAGCCTACGCAGCCCCGGAGTATGTATTTTTCATAAGCATCCCTGATTAAAACAACAGTGGGGTCATTGGAGATGGGGAGGCCCAAGGTAAGAGCGGACATGAATCAGCTTAAAGGGATACTACAGCTAAAAATTGCTATTGCTGGGTTCGGTATGGCAGACCATTGTATGCCAAGCTTCTCATATAGCAAGGTAGCTTTCATTTGTTTCCTTTCAGGCTCAGTGTCTCTGCTCCTTGAAGAAGGGGAAGAGCAGGGCAGATATTATTCACAATTATTATTAAAATAAATAAAAAGTTTGTAAAATGTGTACTTAAAGGGACTGTACCACCTAAACATTGTTTTTACTGAGAATGTACAGAATAAAAAATACTGAAAATGATCTATACATTGCAAGCAAATGCCTTAACACATTTAAAAGACATTTGTCTCCTAGTTTAGGTATTTGCTTGCATCAGTGCTAACACATAGTATATAGATCATTTTCAATGATTCTGTATTCTCTTTATTTGCAGTAAAAACAACATTTAGGGGATACAGTCCCTATATAAGATTAAGTATATCCTTGTGTAAACGAAATCTGAGCTAATCTAATCCTTAATCTTAATAAAATACTGCATGGACTTTTTTTCATCGTCATATAAAAATCCACATGGCTAGTAGAAAGCACAGACACCTGTTGCCTCACGCGTTTCACGCTATGGAGATTACTTATAGGCTATGTTCTGTTTTGGAAATTGCTGGAGTGACAGACAATCCATGTTCTGGACATTGCTTTCACCCAGGATTTACTGGCAAGTGGATGGTTATGTACGGCTTCATAACCGGACTCTGAAGCACAAGTTTTTATCTAACTAAAAATGTTCTTGGTAAATGAGGAAGGCCATGGGTAAGTGTAACATGGATCCAAACCTGCTCTCCGTTATAGGACCCTATAAGCTATAGGACCCTACCCCATTTTAAATGCTTGTTTCATGGCAGTGACATGGAGGAGGTGCTGCCACAATGGCTAACTGAGGGGACAGCGTAATGGAGACAAAACAAATACCAGACATAGGATCACTGCAATGAAACTATATACAAGTATATTAACCCCTTCATGACAATGAGCATACTAGGTATGTCACACACAAAAAAAACTGTCACTTAGTGACAGAGGACGTACCTTGTACATCAGCCTTTGACGAGGCATCATGCAACACCGAAATTTTCCCCTAGAGGCAGTCATGAACATTACATTGAAGGAAAAAAAATACCCTAGGGTTCTAGGGATTTGGGGTTAGGGTTAGGGTTGAATGTAGGGGTTACAGATAAGTTAGAATTAGTGTTAGGGTTAGTGTACAAAAAATTCAAAACAGTTCTGTCACTAAGGGGCTAATAACAGCAAAGCATTTAAGCCAGAAGGGTACATTGAGACAGTCTCCCGTTTTCAAGTATGTCCTAAGGATGTTACAAATGCCCTACTTAATGGCATATTAACCTCAACAGGATAAACGTCCAAGCTGACCCTGCCAGGAATCAAACCTGCAAGTCAGTGCATGGAGCATAAGCCCCGACCGCCGACCTGCTTCTTCAGCCCAACACCTACAGAACATGTATTAGAAAGTAACGGTTTAGCTATCCCACCATTCACTCAGATATGAGCTATAGCTTCTCCATCACATACCAAATGCAATGCATGTAGCAATGCACCCAAACAGACTGACGGCCTTCTGCATAATCTTGTTTTTCTGTATTTGTCTTGGAGAGCGAAAGCGGAATTAGCTTGCCAACCTCTGGCGACGGATTGTTAATGAAGTGTACACACAAATCACCTCTCATAAATTATCCAAATAATACGGTGATATAGCAAGGGATCCGCGCCGTTTAAAGGGCTTCACTGGCTATTTAGTGGCTGATTCCCAATCTGTCTTAATACTAAAGCCATGACATCTTTCTGCATATATACATCAGGCCATGGGGTAATGGACCACAACAATTACAGCATCCCATACTAACGGCACGGCTTGAAAATGACTCTGTTATAAGAAAAATGATGTATTTGTGCACGCAGAGCTGTAGTCTAGACTCATATCAAGTAGACCATTTATTAAACGCAATGTTTGGGTTCCGTTCATAGTTGGTAACGTTAGACTATGGGGTTTAGCTTTCCTATTTCCTTTTATCATTTTCATGCCTGACAACAATTTGTTGAACTGGACCAGGATAAAGCAGATGCATGGTCAACTGGGGTCATGTGACACTGAGTGAGGCTTCGGAAACCTGCTAAAGTGATACCTCCGTCCTGGGTCAGGCAGGGTCCTTAACTGGACATATTGGGCTTAAAATGCCTATGCTTTACATTATAACTGTAGAAAACTAACTTCTTTTGAAGCAGATGTTTGACGCCACGTTGACCCTGGGAAAAACTGATGGGAAAAATTGACCAAAAAACAGGACTGTCCCAGCAACTCCAGGACTGTTGGCAGATATGCCCCTAAAATATAGGCACGGCCCTTCATTCTCATAATGCCTATGAAGTCCAAACTTGCTCACACTTCTTTTGTGCAATCCTTGTTTAAGTCTGTTTATTGAAGCCCCTACAGATAACTAAGCAGGGACATTCTAAAAGATCAATTAGACATTGTAACAGTTGCAACCAGGGAAGGGCTGGCAAGGGGGGCAATGGTCTACCCTGGTCTGGGCCTGTTATACTTCTAAATTCCCAGGTGTCTAGGCGTCCAACTGCGGCCCTCCATCTTCTGCAGAACTTCAAACCCCATAACTCTCCACCAGCTTTCTAGAATGGCAAGGAATTATGGTAGTTGTGGTATAGGAATAGCTGGAGGGCCGCCGTTGGACGCCTTGGCGCCTAGTGTGCGGCAATTTCTATTCAATTGTTTTGTCTGTCTATTAATGTCTGTACTTTTTCGGTCAGTATACCTGTTCTGCCTGTTCATTTGCGTCTGTATCTGAGGATAATGGGTGGGCTGATGAAATTGCAAAATGGACCACTAAATTGTTTTTGCCTCCTGGGCCAAATGTTGCCAGCCCGCCATTGATTGTAACCCAAAGGACATGCCCAAAATCTGGTATATAAATTGATGCACTCAAAAAAGTTATGTGTGTAAAAGTACAGAGGAGATCCATATAATGGAACACCAATAGGTGTTTACAATTGTTGCAATATACCTTCACTTTGCACTTCTGTGAGGTCAGAGGAATAATTCTCACACGTTCAAACAAAAAATGAAGATGGTATTCAGTTATTTATGGAAAACCACATGGTGAGTTTATTTCTTCATAAAATATCACCAAAATCTGGTATTAACAGTGGTTTTAGAAAGATGAGTTTGCAAATTGTTCCAATCGAGCTCTTCGTGTAGGAGAAGATGTTTGCCCCCCCTAGAATGCATAGTTAAATCGGTGAGATCAATTTTTTTATTTCACCGGCAACTCATGTTTGACAGCTATTCACTAAAAGTGAGGTGCAGGGGAGTTGAGGTGAACAATTCAATTTAATTTAACCCACTTAACTATGTATTGTACCTGTCCAAGCCGGCAGAGTTTCTCCTGGTAGAAGACCTCGATAGGCCCTGCATGATGCATTGTTAAATCTGCTAAGATGGAATGTTCATATTACCTTAAGTAACTTGCAACTCACTTTGAATGGATAGCCCCTTATACCATAGCAAATGACCTAGTTACATTCTCAGAGGGTGTGACGTGAGATCACTAATGCTCTCAGCTGGTTTCTAGTGGCCTTCTTTGGACCCAGGTTCATTTGACCAAAAATGGACTCTTCTTGAAACTCCATCTCTTCTTCAGTTTGTTTTTTATGAACTCAGCAGTGTGAAACAGTTCAAATTTAGGTTAATCTCTTTAATCACAAATTCCTTTACTCGCGTCAAAGGGAGTCAGCTAAGGAAACAGGCATCGGTGCAAACCAAAATTCAGGATAAAGTCGGAACAGATTAGCCCATCGTTGTTGAGAGGACGAGATGTGCCAAGAAGAAGATTACTGTGTCTTTTTATCATCTTATATGGCTTCATAGGTGATGTCTGAGGCTAAGATTCCAATGGTTCTGTTGTGTTCTAGACTGAGCTTGAAAGATGTTCTTATATGTGTCATATACATTGTGTGTACATACCTGGGGATAATACTAACACCCAACTTAATGGCACTAATTTTATCAACCTCAAAAGGATGAAAGGCTAAGCTCACCCTGCCAGGGTTCAAACCTGCAACCTGGAATGTGGAACATACGTACATATATATGACCTGTCTCAACAGCAAAGCACGTGTAGAACTTATTTTAGAGAATACTGGCTTAAACCTAGACTAGCCTTGGCTAGTTAAGCTTGTGGAATATGGAAATGAGCTGACCTATCAGGCTACAACCCACATGCAGACTTATTCCAGCATCCAGTTATTTTCGTTCTGTTCTGTTCATTGTTTATGCTTGCTCCTGCCCTTTCCTTGTGTCCTGTTTCTGTCCCTTTCCTGGAACCCTGTCCTGAGCCCTGTTTGTAGATTTCTCTGAATCCTCTTAAGGGATCCCCCTCTCCAAACCCTTTTATTGGATTTCCCTGTTCCAAATTTCCTTTGTTCCCTGTTGTGTTCCATTCCTGTTTTTTCACCCTGCACCAGGCCCTGTGTATCCGCTTCTGCCAATGTGCTCAGGGTCTTATGCCATCCAAAACCCCATGCGTGACATGACCACAATAGAACCCAGTTGGCACAGCTAACTAAAGTCTATAGCTCATTGCAATCCAATCCAAAATGATGGTCAGCAAAGGCATAATATATTGTCAGCTATTGAAAGAAGAACACAAAGGGGGGCTATAGCAAAGTTGCCTGTGTATCCGCTTCTGCCAATGTGCTCAGGGTCTTATGCCATCCAAAACCCCATGCGTGACATGACCACAATAGAACCCAGTTGGCACAGCTAACTAAAGTCTATAGCTCATTGCAATCCAATCCAAAATGATGGTCAGCAAAGGCATAATATATTGTCAGCTATTGAAAGAAGAACACAAAGGGGGGCTATAGCAAAGTTGCCTTATCCAGTGGGCAATGTGGGCACCAACCAAGGGTTATCACAGCTAGGTCCCACTGCCCATGCGTAGTAGCTCTGACAGTCACTGTTCTCCTCCAGTGGCCCAATTCTCCGAGCTCTATCATCAAGTTTCATGTAAAGCTGGACAGTTGGGTGGTATAACTTTAGAATTTCACTGGTGCCTGTGACACTATCACAGAAAACATTTTTCACAATAAATATTGTATAATTCTACAATATCAATAATGCTGCTAATCAAATATTTGAGCCCTAACAAATTAGTACAATTAGGAATGTTTGTGCTGATAGATTTTAATCCTACCATTTATTTGAAAGTCAATATAATGTACATAGAAACATAGAATGTGTCGGCAGATAAGAACCATTTGGCCCATCTAGTCTGCCCAATTTTTGAAATACTTTTATTAGTCCCCAGTTCCCTTTCTTATTTCTAGGATAGCCTTGTGCCTATCCCACGCATGCTTAAACTTCTTCACTGTGTTTACCTCCACCACTTCCGCTGGAAGGGTCTAGGACACTTCGGCGCCGCATCTTCATCGCTGACAGTTCAGCGCGGCAGTTAGAACGCTGAACTGTCAGCAATGAAGAATAACACGGCCATTTCATTGCGGCTCTCACAAATGTAAAAGTAAAACGAAAATAACCTCCCCCTAATAAATGATTCCCAAACCCCAATACTAAAATTAACCCCAATACTAAAATTAACCCCCAAACCCTAATACTAACCCCCGACCCCAAATACTAACACCCTAAACCCTAATACTAACCCCCAACCCCTAATACTAACCCACCAAACCCTAATACTAACCACGACCCCTAATACTAACCCCCTAAACCCTAATACTAACCCGCAACCCCCAATACTAAAATGAACCCCCTAAACCCTAATACTAACCCTAATATTAACACCCCCTAAAAATTAACCCCCCTAAACCCTAATACTAACCCTAATACTAACACCCGAACCCTAATACTAAAATTAACCCCTAAACCCTAATACTAAAATTAACCCCCTAAACCCTAATACTAAAATTAACCCCGAACCCTAATACTAAAATTAACCCCCTAAACCCTAATTCTAACCACCCTTACTAAAATAAACTAAAATAGCTAAAATACTTACCTTTAGCAATGAAATGTCCCGCAATGAAATCTCCAGCGACGAGCTGTCTTGCGGTGCAGAGTTGGTGGTGAAGCGGCTGCGCGGAAGCAGCAGCGATGAAGTGTCCCATCCCCCGCTGGAAGGCTATTCCATACATCCACTACCCTCTCAGTAAAGTAATACTTCCTGATATTACTTTTAAATCGTTGCCCCTCTAATTTAAGTCTATGTCCTCTAGTTGTGGTAGTTTTTCTTCTTTTAAATATACTCTCTTCCTTTACTGTGTTGATTCCCTTTATGTATTTAAATGTTTCTATCATATCCCCCCTGTTACGTCTTTCCTCCAAGTTAAACAAGATGCTTTGTAAAATGGTTGTAGCTGTGCAAAATACCAGATCAACTAAACTTCAGATTAGTTTTGTAATTTTTTTGTTTGTTTGTTTGTTTTCTAGAGACTATTAGATAAAAGTGCCCTTAATATTTGGTTTGGGGCATTGATTTCTACCATTAGGTTCGTTCAGCTTGTACAAAGGGTTGATCGATTGAAGAGATTTACTTTAATGATACAATCGCCTGGCAATTTGTTCTCTCTAAAAATTGCTATGTCACATGGAAATTGTTGGCCAACTAGCTAGAGGTCTTGAATCTGTAGCAATCACCCTTATTGGGACAATAGAACATTGTGTTGTCCATCTGGTTGATGATAAGTGGCTGTATTTATATAAAGTTTTATATAAGTTTTTTTAGGACATATGAGGTTTAAAAAAAAAAAAAAAGAGTAAAAATGAATGGTTACAACAAAAAGCTTTTCTATCAAAAAAATATTTTTTTTTTTCTCCAAGGTCCAACCAGGGATTAGGTCCAATATTGTTCAAGGTGGAGATTTAATGTTTTTTTTTATGGACTTTTACAGATCTGGCCACACACGCTGGTGTCCTTGTACTTGCTGTTTGCCTATCCCAGGTTCTGAGTGACCCTGGTCCCTTTCTGACCTTAGTCTCCCCATTTCAGCCTAGGCATCTCCCGGGCTCACCTAGTCATTTTCAGGACAGTAGCAAAGTAACTGACTTCAGAAGCAATTACTGAAGGGGGGGGGGGGGGGTGATACCATGGCAACCCCAGATCTTCTTCATGGTGGTCAGCTAGTCTTTTTCTTTGGTAGGGAAGGAGAGAGAGATATCCTGGTTAAATACTTTATTCTTTTTTATTATTATTATTATTATTATTATAACAGAGAGAATTAATGATAGGAAGGTCCAAAAGAAATATATAATGCGAACAAAATAGAATAAAGGGGGCAAGCAACCAGGCAGTACTCCACACACTACTATTACAGAGAGCCTGCTCACAACTTTACAAGGGAGTGAAGGACCTGACCATAGGTTGTTTCATTGGTGTTTGTAGATGGATGAATTGTTACCCTGCACTGGGGAGGCAACTTGAAACCTACTTCACCTGTTAATAACTATATTTTTAACATATAATTATTTGGGCAGTTATAATGACTGGATGGCACCTACATCAAAAAAGTTGAATTCTATATTTTTGTCTTTATTAATCTACGAACTCTTTTTTTTTAAACAATCCACGTGGAACCGAGGCATTGAAAGATAGGCGTCTGTGTAATGCGTTGGCCTAAGACCTTAGTTGCTGCATTTTTCGGAGAGATATAGTTTTAGAATTGAAATTTAATGTACGTCCCGCATACGGCATCTAATATACTCAGATGTATGATTTCTTCAGCACTTTGCAGATCCAGAGACAGATGGGCAATGACCGGGAAGCAGTGAAGAACAGACTGGTGAAAAGACAGTTGGCACGTAAACTGGGCCAGTTACAGCTGTGGTGTGTTTTTTCGAAATTGTGTTTTTTTTTTTAATTTTTTTACCTCCTGCATCCACTGCCTGCTGTACTATCAGGGTAAACCTCTGCTGTCTTAACAGTTCATACGCCGAAGGGTCCATTTGGCACTCAAAGAGTTATTGAAAAGACCAGAGAACCATGAATCCAGACTGTGGGTGGAACTCAACCTTCGAGAGATGACATATTGGCAGCCAGAGAGATGCCAAGATTTGTTGATTATTCATCTTTGTTTTCCACAACAGGGAGAAAAAAAGTTAATCTTCCTGAATAAGCAGCAGGGATGGGATATGGTACAAGTACAAGTAATTAAGAGCTAGAGGGGTGGGCATTCGGAGGAGTGATAGAGAACATATTGTAAGTTGGAAGAACCCACATTTGCTTGTCTGGGAGATTTAATGAAGCCCATTTCAGGACTTTCTACAGTTAGATCCTTAAAGGGACTGTGTAATGCCCACATGGCATCGTCCAAATGTTAATGCATATTAATATGCTTTCAAAGTACTTTCAAATGCATGTTTTACATTTTGCATTGCTTAAAATATAAAACACTTACAGCTAGATGAAATTGTGAAATTACAGCAGTTTTCAAGAAACAAGGACTGCCCACACTAGCTGAGTAAAATTCTGCAGGAACCAATGAGGGTAATTTAATTCAAATTAACGGAATATCCTATTTCTCTAGTGATGTCAGACAAAGGGTTGCACTTTTAAGAGATCCTACGTGTACAAAAGCAAGGTTACTTGGATTCCACACACTGCACTATATTCTAGCAGCACAGGAAGTGACAAAATTAGACAATCATTTTATGCTCTTTATGTGTCTTTATAATCAGTGCTGCCACACCTTTTGTATACATGCAGAGTAATCACTGGGTAGGGCTTGAGTCAAATATTAAAAATGTGATTTATGCAGAATACCTGCATCAAATCACACTGGGGGGGGGGGAAGACTGTGCACTATTCAAGCCGTAATCTTCAATGTGCACAAAAGTGAGTTTGGGACTAGACTGTCACTTTAAAGTCTTCATCATCATTATCATGGGTCTTCCCTTTTCCTTCCAAGATTGTAAGCACAACATGCACTTTTAGATCAGCCAGTTCAGTCACTACTTTTGGTCTTCACTACTATCAAATGCCAAACAATGTTCATTCCTTGGAACTCTATAAAGTTTTGTCCTGAAGGATGTGGGAAGAGATACAAGTGGGATGTTATGTGTACAAGTAGTCCCTTGGAGAGTAAAGGGCAATCATAGCTCCACTCACAGAAGCAAGGGCATGATATGGACCACACCCGTGTAGTCTCAGGCTGGTCATACATTATATATATTTTTTATTGCATAGACGTTGTTTTGTTGTTTGGGGGCTGGGGGTTTAGGTGGAGGAGGGGTTCTATATTGTTCTGTATGTTTTTCTGAAATGTATTTACTTTTAATATAATAATTTCCAGACACATTTTTTTTTTACATTTTTGTAATTTAATTTGAAGAACTCTTGGGGCAGTTAATTAATTGGGACAGTGAATATTAATTAGTTTTGTGAAAAATCTCATTTTTTTTTTTTGCCTTAATTAATGAAGGGATTCCACCAACTCAGCTTTTTAAATTACATGAGAGTCTGGGGACTTGATACTTAATTTAAACAAACTACTCATACATGGCCTGGAAAATTATTCCTTTATAAACGGTTGGAGTTCATACTGTGAAGAGATCCAGTTAAAATCATCAATATACACAACACTCCAACAAATGGTTCAATGGGTTCTACCTTGAGTTCCACCAAGTATCAATAAAAATCACTCAAGGTAAAGCTGGCCCACCGAGCAACTTGAATACAAACTGTACTATTTTGGTGATTAAAATTCGAATTATTTTCATGCAGATGGGCAAACATTGAAACTCACCAATGGACCAGTATGCAATCTCAGACCCCAATTGGGGTCAGATACTTATATTATTATGGGGTCTCGGGGGATTTGCCCAAACCCCAGGGGGGGTAATATTATTGTATGGGGGAATTGCAAGGAGCCCTGGCACTCAACAAAGTGAGTTTGGGGACTAGACCGTCCCTTTAACTTATCTTTCCAGCTCGGCTATTAAAAAGGACAGTATCATATAAACATTGTTGTAACTGTGAATGTACAGAATAACAAAAGATGAAACATGATCTGTGCATAGTGCCAGCAAATGTCTAAATTATTAGACATGTGCTTTTCCCTGGGAAATGTTTCATTTGCATACCATGCCACAGGTGATGTCATAAGCAGAAGACTCCACAGACTCATTTAAAACACATTTTGCTCCTAATTTGGGCATTTACTTGCAATTTTGCTAACACAATGGGAGTAATGCAGACGTCGATAGCGCTAAATAGTGGCGTTATCTGCTCCATCGCCTATGAATAAAACGCTGTGGGCGCCAGATGTGCTGCGCTCACAGGTGAATCCCTTCTCTCCCGTATTTCAAAGCATTGGGAGTTGTAAAAAAGCGCTATCAACGTTATATACAACGTTATATACATACCAAACGGCGATTGCGCCTTTTTAGTCTTTCCCGACACTTTGGAGTGCGGGAGATTTCATACATAACCCCCAATGAATAGATCATGTTCAATCTTTTATTTATTCTCTACATTCACAGTAAAAAAAACAATGTTTCGTTAATACAGTCCCTTTAAAGGAAAAAATAAGTTATATTTAATTGAAAGATTACACGAAGTGCCATATTGGAGGAGCATGCTGCTCTACAACATGGCTCCAGTGCCCTGGGGGCCAAGTTTTGGTATTGCACAATGCCTCGACATCGAGGCATCATAGCAACACCGACAAAGCATAGGCAGTAACCGTTGATCACTGCCTGTGTGAGTTTCACCGCAGGACATACCAGGTAGTTTTGTGTGACGTCCATTGTCGCGAAGGGGTTAATAGCTGAGCTGGAAAGATAAGTCAAGCTGGAGAATTTGTCCAACACAAATACCTGTTTTTTGCAATCCCTTTCTCATTTCACCATCGTTCACTCTCAACTTATCCTCCTTTAATGTTTGTTTTATGCCAGTCCCTGGTCAATTCACCACAGTTCACTGCATAGAAATTAGACCTCTCCTGTGCTGGATGGTACAATGGTCACTCCAATTATTAAGACGTTTTGGCGCCCATTGGGAGCTAGTGGATAATGGTGAGTTGCAGGTGAGTTTAGGTGAGATGAACATTCCATTTCCCGGACTAGGCATGGAGTGTGGACAAACCTGCTGAGCGTCTCCTGCTAGAAGGACAGAGTCGGCCTCTGAATGCATTGTTAACTCTCCAAAGATCTAACCGTGCATTATGCAGGGCCAATTGACATGAATCACCAATTCTACCAGTCGTTATCCACAGAGAACATTAATCGCGTCCCCCCACGATGATGCACGGTAGAAACCTTTCATATTAACGTTGGAAACCATTCTCTAACATCAACCAGCGCCTGATGGAATTTCCCCACTAACCGGTCAGTTAGGACGCGTGTGTGTGTATTGTGGAATAGTAATCCCACTCTGTTTATCAACCTCAATTTGTGACATCAAATAGACAGCAACAAAACCGCGTGGATACATATAGTCCTCCAGGGAGTGAATTATTTATCCGTGCATGAGCAAGCCCAAGCAGATGGTCAGCTATGTGTCTCCCGGAGTCATTCCTTGTGCCCACTGTTTAGTGTCACTGCCAGAAACAAGACATGCTCTCTTGACATTAAACATCTTTAAAATAAATTTACTAATTGGAGACTGATACCAAAGGCTGAATATGTGCTGCGTCTTCACAGTTGAACGTAAGGATGATGACTTGACTTGCAATTGAGAAAATCCTCTTTTGTGATGGTTTAGCATTTTCTTGTCCTAAGGAGCAGTTTTAGAGAGAAAAAAAAGTATGGAGTTATTTACGCTACGTGTGTTTCTTGGAGTTGGGAAAGGAACTAGCGTTGGGTGACCTGATCTTTTTTGCTTGTGGCTAATTGGACTTCAAATCCCCCAAAAGCAGTGACATTGCAATATAGCAGTTTGCCTTTTCTAGTAATGTCTATCGATGCTCTCACAAGATTACATTCACCTTTTAGCTGAATGGTGAGGGGGGATAGTTGAAAGGGATGGACTGTCGGAGAAAACAGACATGTTGCATATCGTTGTCGAGCCACATATGGTGATCTTTGTTGATCTTATTTTGCCTATTCCTACCCAGAATCCTTTGCTGCGCTGATAGCAGGGTAAACTGAGGGTTTATTTAGGGAGAATAGGTTTGCTGACTTGCCCACACCACCCAAGTGTCTCTATTTAGGAGGGACAGTCCATAGTTTGTACCCTGTCCCTCTTTTCTCCTCTACTGTCCCTCTTTTCTGGGAGCTCAAAAGTTTGAGTTTGCATACCTGGATCACAGAGCTCCAGAGCAATAAAACACCCAAACTGTAGACAATGTTTTTATATATTAGTGTACGTAAAAAAAAGTTATCCTTAATTTAAGAAAGTTGCCGGATGGCATAAAATGTTCCGTAATGCCCCGCCCACAGCCTCACCCCAAGCCACTCCCACAAAAATTAAAGCGTCCCTCTTTAGCCATTTGCAATGTTGGGAGGTATGCTTGCCTCGTGTTTCCAGGTATGTGTTCAATAATCTCTACTACTATCTATTCCATTTTATAGCATCAAAAGTTGCATACAAATAAAACTGAAAACCAGTGGCTTATTTGACCTATGTAATCGTTATTATGCACTAATACGTGCATTCATGGAACAAATATATTCTTCCTATATAAATTAGTTAGTATCAATGGGCTAAACCATATAAAAAAAAAATCTATATTTTTCTTATCATATTTCAAAATTATTTATGCATTAAGCAACAATGATACAATAAAACCTTTTAGAAGGATGGGCACAGATTTTTCAGAATTATTTTTTGGAGCGAAATGTCTTTAGGAGATGCTGGGGAGGCTTTATCTTCAAAAATAGTGGAAGGAAATGTTAGATTTCCTAGGTATTTCTTGATAAAGTCATGGTGGCTGTTTACTGTTTCTTGCGGTGGATGCGAAAAGCCCTAGAGAAAAACCATTCGGTGGGCTGTAATCACCGAAAAGGGAACTGACGCTGCAGAAATCAGACAAATTCCCCCTATCTTTATGAAAGTGGCGATAGAGCGATTGTCTGATGGTGTTGACTGTTTCCAAAAGTTGACCTTAGACACCAGAGGTAATAATTCTGGTGTGATCAACAAACAATTATCTTCTGAGCCAAGGATATGAAAATTTTCCGTACAAGGAAAACACATGGCAGAAACCAGAACCGGCCCTAAAATGGGTTGGGGGGGATCCATCGGCCCAGACGGCACTTTAAGGGGGTGGCATGTCTCCCTCGTTGCCCAACCCTTGGACCAGTTTTGTTTTTTTCTGGTGTAAAAGCGGGTACAGTTTGGACCGGTGGCATTAGCACAGACTGCTTGCTCCGTCCCTCATGCTCTACACTGGTCTGGCCGCCAGGATGGCACACCATAATCTTGAGGCTCAGTAAAAGAAGGTGCTGGATTGCAGGCAACTACTTACCGATCAGACATGAGGCAACAAAAGCAGGGTGAGGAGCTCTTCCAGTCCCAGGCCAGTGAAAAGTATATTGATGCATTTACTGCTGATTAGCAACATATGCAAAGTGTATACATTTAAAGCTTATTGGCATGATATACCAAGTGTATGCATTTACTGCTCATTGGCATGATATAGAATGTTTATGCATTTACTGATCATTGTTATCGTATGCAAAGTGTACGCATTTACGGATCATTGGCATCATATACAATGTTTTTGCATTTACTGTTCATCGGCATGATATAGAATGTTTATGCATTTACAGATCATTGTTATCATATACAAAGTGAATGCATTTGCGGCTCATTGGCATCATATACAATGTGTTTGCATGTACTGCTCATTGGCATGATATACAATGTTTATGCATTTACAGATCATTGTTATCATATGCAAAATGTATGCATTTATGGCTCATTGGTATCATATACAATATTTATGCATTTACTGCTCATTGCCATTATATACAAAGTTTATGCATTGACTGATCATTGTCATGATATACAACTTATTTGCATTTACTACTTATTGGCATAATTTACAAAGATTATGTATTTACTGCTCATTGGCATGATAAACAATGTTTATGCATTTACTGCTCATTGGGGTCTTGAAAGTAGCTCCTAGTTCCTTACTTTTTTTTTTTTTTTTACCCAACACAACTCCAAGACCGACCAGTCTGGCAACTACAACTGCACAAAATTCGACTCTCTGCATTGACAATATAATTGCAGAGTTTGGGCAGAAACACACTGCTTTATCGACCCTGTTAAGTTGGAAATGATTTATAGAACATCATCTACGTGCTAATACCGTGAACGTAAAACATTGCTAAATATTGTCCGGCGATACATTTATGTCTTCCCAAGGACGTGTTCATTAGTGAGAATATAATGATTAACCTTTAAAATCAGGCTGGCATTTCCTTTTTTTTTCTTCAAATGTAGAATTAATACACATTTTTTAATCATTAGTGTAATTTTCAGATGATACTTTTGTTCTTTTGGCTGTTGAACTGTTACGGCTGCTTCTAACCCTTTAAATTGTTTGCTTCCTTCATGCATGCATTTGTGAATAATTCATTAGGAATTATAACCCAAGCGTGGAACACCTCATTTAGTAGTGGCCATCTTTTCCTTACGTGGAGCTGACAGGCAATCAAAGTTTTTATCAGTGCAGAAAATTTGCAATTCAGAAATGTAGTTACAGCAATTAGTAGCTATCAGGTACTATAGGAAGGAACGCTTCATAAAAAAAAAAATATTTAAAAAAAGGAGAGAGATGAGTAAAGCGCCACTGGAAAAAAAAGTAATAGATAAAACTAACCAGCTGTTTCTAGATCTACCAAATGGAACCATTCGTTGTCTTCCGAGCGCAACATTTTAATTAACTTCATGATATGTGTGACTTCACAAAAAAAGGACAGTATACCCCAACTGATTGCTTCTTACCAAGGCAGAGAGCCAGCAGATAAGTGCTGGATTTCTTGGTTTGGGGGACCCATTGGAACACTTGCTTTTGAAGTCAGGGTAACCCCCAAAAATTGACTTTCGGATGCTTTTCATTTATCAGCAGTGTTCATTTCGTCAGCCAAACGCTTTCGTCATAGTTTTTGTCAACTATTGCATGATTCCAGTGAGTAAAACGAAACAAGAACTAAATAAAAACTACATTAATAGGGCTAAAACTATGACTAAAATCCTTGTCAGCTGACTAAAATGGTACTAAAATGTTAGGGAGGGACTACTGTATTTACCTATTTGGACTTCTGACCCTGGTTCCCATGGATCTCTGCCAAAGCCCAGTCCCCTAACTCTATCTGCAGCTGGATTGGCTGAGACACAGGCTCCCTGTGCCTGTCTGCCCCCTGGAACAAAGCCCTGCAAACTGCAGAGGATGAGGATACTCCTCCATCTGATTCACCTGGTACTGTCACGTGAGGATTACCCCTCCCATCACCCTAGCAAGTTAACTTAACACTCTGTAACGACCTTCTCAGACCTGTTCCCTCCCATCTCCCTAGCAAGTTAACTTAACACTATGTAACGACCTTCTCAGACCTGTCCCCTCCCAGCTCCCTGGCAAGTTAACTTAACACTATGTAAAGACCTTCTCAGACGCGTTCCCTCCCTCACTACTGGAGATTTAGTCGACTAAAACTAATACAATTCAGATGACTAAAATATGACCTCTGTGGTGTTTTTGAAGAAAATTAAGAAAAGTGCTGTGATCAAAATAAAGCAAAAGTGGGGTCTGATGTAGGAAAAAGGGGTAGACCATTTACAAAAGTATTCACCAGAACACAAACACAAATCAGTGTGTTTTGATCTAGCATCTGTGTTGCTTTAGTGACACCACTTTTAACTCATATGGTGGCTTAAAACATGGCTCTGGCCCAGAGCTTGGTATTTTTAGGAATCTAGATGGCTGGCAGTGGGGTGTTACTGGGTCCAAAATACTGGGAGATCTTGGTGTTATTGGGGGTTCAACACAGTAAAGGACGAGAGTATATTTAAAAGAAGAAAAACTGCCACAACTTGAGGACATAGTCTATATTTAAAAGTAATATCAGGAAGTATTACTTTACTGAGAGGGTAGTGGATGTATGGAATAGCCTTCCAGCGGAAGTGGTAGAGGTAAACACAGTGAAGGAGTTTAAGCATGCGTGGGATAGGCACAAGGCTATCCTAGATATAAGATAGGGAACTAATAAAATTATTTTGAAAATTGGGCAGACTAGATGGACCGAATGGTTCTTATCTGCCGAAACATTCTATGTTTCTATGTTCAAAGGCACTGTGGTAGGGAGCAGATGGATCTGTTCGGACATTTGACATATCGAGATTCTATCCCTGACCGGGATCAGATAAAAATAAAATGATTTAATCTTATGACAGTAGGAGAAGACTTTCTGCAGCAAAAAAAAAATAGTATAATACAATAGTGTAGCACTTATAATAAATAAATAATATGTAACCCAAAAATACTGTATAGCTGGATGCAAACAAACAGAATATACACCAACTTTTAAAGAAAAGCCTCTGGAGATCTTTAATTTCATTGTTCTACACTGATACATCCATGACCCCAGTTCTAATAGGACTCATTTCTCCGTGAAAGTGATTCCAAAGTGGGGTTTTAAAATTCCATAGTGAATTTCAATATACTACACTATATTATTTCGTCTATGTATATTATTGTTGTTTACAATCAGATGCACAGTATTCTTTGGTTATAAGACAAGTATTATTTATGTATTACATATGCGCATCCTGTTTGGGTTTTTTGTAGCACAATGTTGGTGTATTTGGAAAGGTTATACACTATAGAGGTTTTGGAGCATATTTTATATAATTCAGTATATTAGAGCACCACGTATTCCCTTTTCTTTGGTTTTATGAATATTTTCTATAGCCCTAGACAAAACATATATTTTGCCACCCATTACTGATCCTACCGTGAGGCACGTACACACAGAATAACACATACAGTGTCTCATTCATATGCAGACACATGCACACACACAGTCATACATGCAATTTCACAGTCCCCCACTCTGTCCAAATCTTCCTGTAAAGAAATAACATCAAGAATGACTAATCTTTGGGGGGGGGGGGGGGGGGGGACTGGGCAATTAAGTGGCAAATGAGGTTCAATATAGAAAAATGTAAAGTTATGCATTATGGGAAAAATAATAACAAAGTAACATATACTTCCAATGCTATTTCCCTGGGAAAAACTACTAATGGAAAAGGGTTTAGGAATAATTGTAGATAACAAACTTGTCAACAGTGCCCAATGCCAGTCAGCAGCTGCAAGGGCCAATAAGATATTAGCATGTATAAAACGAGGTATAGATTCACGGGAGGAGGATATCATCTTGCCTCTTTACAAATCAATGGTAAGACCTCACCTTAAACATGCAGTACAATTCTGGGCACCAGTCCTTAAAAAGGATATTAAGGAACTAGAAAAAGTGCAAAGGAGAGCTACAAAATTAATAAGGGGTTTGGAGGATTTTAGTTATGAAGAGAGACTTAAAAATTGCATATATGTATACGTTATAAAAAAGGCGTCCCAGAGGGGATATGATAACATTATATAAATTTGTGCAGGGCCAATATAAAGAGCTCTCCAGTGACCTGCCCATTAACAGAAATGTACAAAGAACAAGAGGTCACCCCCTGAGACTGGAAGAGCAAAGATTATATAGACAGCAAAGGAAGGGATTCTTTACAGTAAGGACAATAAAGTTATGGAACTCACTGCCAAGAGAGGTAGTGCTATCAACTACAATAGATGCATTTAAAAATGGTCTGGATGTTTGTTTGTTTTTTAGGAAAGTAGAACATACAGGGCTATTAATAATAGAATAAGCATCAATAATAGAGCTTATTGATCCAATGAGAAGTCTGCCCTTTGATTTGAATGATAGGTAGAAGGGTTGAACTTGATGGACTTGTGTCTTTTTTTCTACCTAAATTACTATGTTACTATGTTACATGCACACACAGCTACACCTACACACACAGTGTCAAACATGGTGACATACAAGCACAGTCACACATATACACCCTCACATATACACACATGCACAAACACACACAGTCACACACACAAGTGTTCACAGTCACACATGCTCACACAAATGCACACACTTCAACACATATACACACAGACAGACACTTATACCACAAAGTCACCATTTTAATATGGGCTGAATAGTTGAGATGGATAGATGTGTCATGGGTAAAGATGTTTTAAAGGGACTGTCTAGTGCCCAAAATGCATCTTCCAAATATTAATGCATATTAATGTGCTTTCAAAGTACTTTAAAATGCATGTTTTACATTTTGCATTGCTTAAAATATAAAATACTTGCAAGAAACCAGGACTGCCCACACCAGCTGAGTAAAAGTAATATCCTTTTTTTTTATTTTTTTGCACACTGGGGAAAAAATCACACTGGGGAAAAAAAGGCTGTGCAACATACAAAGCAGTAATCTGCATCTTGCAACAAAGTGAGTGTGGGGACTAGACTATCCCTTTAAGTGCCCGGAGTGCCTGCTTTGGCAGCCCCACATGGCTTGGCAATATAATGCCTTCCCATTATTCCAGAGGTAATTAAAGCCTGCAGGCACCAAGCTGACCTCTCAGTAAAATGTAGTGCAGGTGTTGGGAGCTGGGGCACAAAGTAGACACTGAATGCAGTATGTTTTTAAGATGATTGCTTAAAGAAAGCTGGGAAATAATGTCGCACAGAACACCAGTGCAGAGTCACTCCACCTCCTCACTCCAGGATCTGACTGGCGCCTACTCCTGCAAGAAGTGCTTAAGAGGATGGGGAGGAGTCTAGATTCTCCTACTCCTACAGTGCGCCTGTTCTACATGGATAAGGCAGGGATCACATGACCCGCTCCCTGCACTGCGGCTGCGTTGTTGGACTTTAATTCAAAAAGAAGAGCACCTGGGTGTGGTGGCAGGTGCCACCCCCTGGAGCAATAGTTCACCTATTGGTAACGCCGGCTCTGGTTGCAGCAGCTGCAATGCACCCGGGCTGCCCATTTGAAGGGCGGGTCTATGACAGTTTCCAATGTCACAGTTAGCTATACCAGCATAGTAGAGGATGTAGAATTTTTTTTCTGCACAAGTGCAGTTAACGGTCTTGTTCCGCTGCCGGTGGAAGGGGAAGTTACTAAGCTAGACAAAGATTGGCTGACGGCTGTAATAATATTTTGATTGGACAAAACAGAAATCTATAAGTTTATTTGACAGTTCAGTTTAGAATCCAAAAATCGAGTCGTTCCAGCCAGACCCCTGGTAATGACTTATAAATGTCCATAAAAGGAGTATAAAGTAGCTAAGGCCCCGAAATACAGCCTGCCTTGAGTCTGACTCCCCCGCTTGTTTGCTTTTTTCACAGTCTGTCGGATAGCGAGCTAAGCTGGGCAGGATTTTCTGCCAATTAGACATTTAGAGCACCTGCAACATAGCCCCTATTTGTTTGTCGTCAAAATGGACTGGTGGGAGTCAATAGAGAACTGTTTTGGGGGGCGGGGGGGGTTTTTTTTTTCCTTTTTTTTTTTTTAAACTGGTGCAAGTTTTAAATTTGAAGGTAATGAATCAAACTAGAAATTACAGACTCAGGCTCCTTTTTAAGCAACTAAATTTGCATCTTTTTCTTCAAGACAAAAAAAATAAAAAAAAAAGAAGGAGGAGGGGAAAAAAAGCCATTGTTCAGACCAGGACTTTGAAGTAATTGCTTTTGAAGAAAAGAACTCCGAATCTCTCGTCATTAATTGAGGAGTTAATCATTGAGATTACGCTAAATAACGTTTGAAACATGAGTCTCAATATACCAGTTTGCAGATTTAACCAAGGTTTTAATATGGTAATCACATTCTCCGATTACTGCCGTGGGGTACAGGGAACCTACCAAAATGACATCTAAACAAATATCCTTTTTGGGGGGGGGGTTTGTTTTTTTATGCACTCTGTTGTGGCATTTTAGGTTGTTTTTTTTTTTACCATGGCCACTCTGAATCGTGTTATTTGTTAGGTTTTATATTTATCTGGAATTACAAAATGGAATTGGCAGGCCTTAGCACAGATTTGGTTTCCCCAAACAGATACATTTAAAAAAAAAAAACCTTCAGAAAATAATTGGCTACACAAATAGCGAGATACAAGAGCTGGATGCAACATAAAGTTATATATAGTGAGTTTCTTGGAAAGATAATGAAAGAAATATAGGGTCAACTCAATAAAGAGAGAATTGCAGGGAAGTGAGATGGAAATTTCAAACTTTAAAGGACAACTGTACCAACACATTAACTTGTGTTTAGTTCAAAGACTGCATCAAGTGCAGGCATTTTACATATAAATGTTTTAATGAAAGAATAAAATTAATGTGAATTACGGAGCCCTCTTTGCTTCAAATAGCTCTAACAGGGGGCAGACATATTGATTAGAATCTTAGGGCAGATCTTCCTTTGCCTGCAGGAGGGTTGACACAGATCTGACCCAAGATTCTATACAACATGTCTGCCCCCTGTTAGAGCTTTTAATAAAACATGAGTTATTTTTGACTACAGTTGTCCTTTAAGTCATTGCAGCTGGATGGAAGAATTTTTCCAACTCAGATACTTTGGCTTAAAGGATGAAATTCCCGACTCAGTTCTCTCTTTATTGAGTAGACATTTATGATGCTGACTTCCTCTAAAGCCATTGCCACCACAAGTACCAAAAATAGCATATAAAAGTGTGTATAAAATATATATATTCCATTGTTCATTATTAATTTAAAAAAAATGTATTGAAGACTAAATAATACGTTTTTGACTTTTGTTCATCTGAGGTGACTTGTGACCATGAAGTCTGTTCATTAAAAATTGAATTGTGGTGACTGACATGTGAACTTTAAAAATGTCCCATTAACAGATGGATTGAAAAAGAAAATCTGAAACTTGCCTATCTTTCCGACTTACCTATTAATGCCTAATTTGTCCCAGTTCCCATGGCACCGCACCACTTTTTTCACCCATAGTCTGAGTACTGGTTTAGAGGAATATAAATAAGAGGATTTGGACCCAGGATACATTAACATTTAAGACAATTCAACAAATGGCACCATTTTCACCATGTTGGAATGTTGGAGCATCCAACAAAGCCAATGTTCTGATTGGCTATTGGTCTTTTAGAACTCGGAGATGCGTTGGCTAAGATGGTATCAACACTGAAAACATATTCACTTCATAAACTTCACCTAACAAAACTTTCTGTTCCATTTACTGTAACCAGGTTAGATGAAACAATGAATCCCTTATCAATGAGAATTTTTTAGGTGACATATTGTTGTTGTTTTTTTTTTAATTGTTTGGATAAGTAAAAACAAGCATACTTTGCTCTCAGAAATTGACATAGCAAAGGAGTAGTCAACCTAAAGTAGAATGTGTCGGCAAGGATGAGCCATACGGTCCTGTAGCTCTGTAGCTGTTGTTGCACTTCAGAGTCTATGATGTTGTACCTGACAATGGTCAGCCACTGACTAACTGACGGTCATAGTAGTTCATGAAATGCAGAGAAATGGCAAAACAGGTTTCAATCCAGTAATCGATGAGACATTCCGAAAGCTCTTATTGGGGCTTATTCACTAACGCTGGAAAGCCAGGAAATTTTTGAAAATTTTCTCGCGCTCTTAGTGCCTGATTTTTTTCCGTTCCCTTGTCAGTTTAAGTGAATAACCCCTCTGTTGACGTCTTAATAGACATTTCAAAGAAGAAGCTTTTTCAGGTAACGGTTTTAGAGGTGTAACAATTTTTACGCGGAGTCGAATGGGTCCTCTCAGAATGCATTATAATATAAACATTTATCTATTAGAAAGAAAAGGAGAAACCTTTATAGCCCTCCATTAAATACATTGGCAGACCTATTAAAACACAAGTCAAATTTGTGTTTAATGATCTTGAAACCAAAGTAATTGCCTGAATATTACCATTCAAATGTTCTATCGGAGTAGTAACAATCCATTTTGCACTTTGGAGGGACACAGGGAGCACCGCAGGTTGTCACACAAATGATATCACTGCAGATTTAGGAAGCCAAACATATTGATCTTAAATTGTAGACCTGATCGGTGTGTGGGGGGAAAAAAATTAAAATCCTCATATGAAGGTGAAGAATCTAAGCGACATAGGAAGTGCGGGACTGTTCTATAAATATTTAGATCTGACAACGTAGAAGACCTGACGTACATTTGCCAGTAAGGTTCAAATGTATAATCCAAAGTCCAAACTGGACTACTTACCAGGAAAGGTTAAAGCATCTTAACATGTATAGCTTGGAGGAAAGACGTAACAGGGGGGATATGATAGAAACATTTATATACATAAAGGGAATCAACACAGTAAAGGAAGAGAGTATATTTAAAAGAAGAAAAACTACCACAACTAGAGGACATAGTCTTAAATTAGAGGGGCAACGATTTTAAAGTAATATCAGGAAGTATTACTTTACTGAGAGGGTAGTGGATGTATGGAATAGTCTTCCAGTAGAAGTGGTAGAGGTAAACACAGTGAAGGAGTTTAAGCATGCGTGGGATAGACACAAGGCTATCCTAGCTATAAGACCGGGAACGGGGGACTAATAAAAGTACTCAAAAAAAAAATTGGGCAGACTAGATGGACCGAATGGTTCTTATCTGCCGACACATTCTATGTTTCTATGTTTCTACTGAGAAAGCCCCCCCCAAAAAAAGGTGCACAAAGTGCATCCCGTCATATTGAAAAATGTATACATTGTGTAAACAATACCACCCTGACCAGCTTCTAGGAATTATTTGATTATAAAAATGTTTCATCAAAGAATTGCTACCAAACAACTTACGCACTTGTACATAGACTTACTGTGTCCAAAATAATCTCATACATTAGATGGGGATTTGGTCCAAAGTCTTCAAATACATTCCTTAAAGCCTAGTGTTGCTCACTTTTAAGTCTGTCCAGCATTTTGGAAGTAATTTTTTCATAAAATACTTTCCTTTGGCACAGTGGGCACTCTGCATCATCATGTAGCATTTCAGGAAACAGCGCCATTGTAACAATCAATATAAATTTTTTTTTTTTTTTAAGAAAAATATAGAGGGGATTTTATCCTTAAATGCTAAGGATCAGCTACCATCCCAATAAACTGGTCAAATGATCCTGATTTACTATTTGTGGCCAAGCTGCTATTGTGAAAGGGAGGCCAACAAAGGAGAATGTGGAACATCCATTCAATCTCTTCTGTAACGCTAAATCACCGTGAGCTGGCAGCAATCAGTAACCCATTTCATCTATTTGTATATTATAGAACACGACATGAAGTAGCTTAAAGCTCTTTGAGAGAGCTAGCTCTGATTATATAGAGAAACCAATAACAGACTCGGAGTTTCGAGAGAACACATCTAATGAATATTCGTAATGGGAACACATTGTCACCGCCCAATGTTTAATGTATTTCCATTTCTAAGAAGCTTTTTTTTTTTTTTGGGAACACCCCCTCATTACAGGGAGAGGGTTAAAAAGAAGTTAACTCTCTTTGGTACTTTTGTAATTCCCTTCCCATTGATAGTCAATTTTTCCTTAATTTAAATGTGGTTTTATTGTGGACTGTGGCCGGCACTTCTTGAATTATATGTTTAAAGTTTAGATTACTGTTTGCTTTAGTATATGGCAAACAGTGTAAAAAAAAAATAATTAAAAGTTTTACTACAAGTTATCAAAAAATATATATATATTGAAATGTATAGTAAACTTAAAAGCATTTATAGAGGGTGCAAAAAAAAGTGCAGAGGTTTTAGTGCAGGGGAGGAAGAGGTGTGTAGGTGAAATAAAAATAGTATGTTATTAAAAGAATAAGATAAAAAAAACAATTTATACTGTACCTATTGCATTTTTAATGTGTATTATAAAATTGTTGCTTCATTTAGTTTCTATGTTCTATAACTGTTATCACATTTTTTTTTAATTTCATTCTTTTAATATCAAATTACCGTTATGCTCTGTAATCTGATACTTATTACCCTACACTTTTAAATCGAGGCATTCTGGGAACTTCCCCAGGGTTTAGAGGATCAGATGCTTAGACCACATTGTTCTTGGATATGGAGGTTGTTTGCAATTGTGCAAATCCTTTGTGTAGATGTTTTTATTCCTTTTCTATTTTAACAAGTAAATACAGACAAATAGCATATCGCTTACATAAATACACATATTGTATCAAAACCCTTACAGGCTTTACCTAATTTATTCGTCAAAGGGGGAATCGACTAGGGAATTTCAAAAACAAAGTTGGAAAAATTCCCCACGAATTGGAAAATTTTTCCAACCAGGCTACTTTGGCCTGAAGTTTGAAATTCCCATCTCAATTTCCCTTTTTGGGGAAAAAAAAAAGCCCTGAATGCTGGAAATATATTTATAAACATCACATAAAACATAACTCCAAACATGGCAGAACGTCTCGGTTTTCATTTTTATAGATTTAAGAAAATAAGTCATAATCTATAGTGTGGAAAATAAATACATCTAAATATTCAACTCACACGCTCTAAATTTGTCACACATTGACACCCTAACACACATTGAAACCCTTAAACACAAAGACACCCTTGCAGTCACACACAGAGACACACTTACCACTTACACACACACCCTTACACAGACACAGTGACACACTTACACACACACACACACACCCTTACACAGACACAGTGACACACTTACACCCTTATACAGTGACACACTTACACACACACACACCCTTACACTGACACAGTGACACACACCCTTACACAGAAAGTGAAACACTTACACACACCCTTACCACTTACACACACACAGTGACACACATAACCTGAAACACACTATTTTACCACTCAATAAGCCAGTATTTAGCCACTCAATCTGCCATTTAATATGCCAATATTTTGCCCCTCAATATGTCAGGATTTTACCCCTCAACATGCCAGGATTTTGCCACTCAAAATGCCAGGATTTTGCCCCTCAGTATGCCAGGATTTTGCCACTCAATATGTCAGGATTTTGCACCTCCATATGCCAGGATTTTGCCACTCCATTGCCACTTAATATGCCAGGGTATTGTCACTAAATATGCCAGGATATTGCCACTTAATATGCCAGGATATTGCCAATTAATATGCCAGGGTATTGCCACTTAATATGCCAGGATAATGCCACTTAATATGCCAGGGTATTGCCAATAATTATTCCAGGGTATTACAACTTAATATGCCAGGATATTCCCAATATGCCAGGATATTGCCAATTAAAATGCCAGGATAGTGCCAATTAATATGCCTGGGGTATTGCCCCTTAATATGCCAGGGTATTGCCAATAATTATGCCAGGATAATGCCACTTAATATGCCAGGGTGTTGCCAAAAATTATGCCAGGGTATTGCCACTATATGCCAGGATATTCCCAATATGCCAGGATATTGCCAATTAAAATGCCAGGGTATTGCCACTTAATATTACAGGATATTGCCACTTAATATGCCAGGGTATTGCCAATAAATATGCCAGGGTATTGCCACTTAATATGCCAGGATAATGCCACTAAATATGCCAGGATAATGCCAATTAATATGCCAGGTTATTGTCCATAATTATGCCAGGGTATTGCCACTTAATATGCCAGGATATTCCCAATATGCCAGGATATTCCCAATATGCCAGGATATTGCTAGTTAATATGCCAGGATATTGCCCCTCAGTATGCTCGTTATGCCACCCTCCTCCCCCCTTCCCCAGACCCCAGTACTTACCTCCTTGCTGCTGTCTCCCGGTTCAGGTCCTTTGCTGTGAGGGAAGCGTTGTGCGCTCCCCTCCAGCCGCGCGGATCAATAAAGTTTGTTCAAACTTTTTTTTTAAACAAACTTTAGTGATCCCCGCGGCTGGAGGGGAGTGAACAACGCTTCACTCACAGCCCCGGACCTGCACCGGTGGGACAGCAACAAGAAGGTAAGTAAACAGGCCTGGGGGCGCGGGCCATTTATCCGCCCCCCCCCCCCCTTGGGGCGCCATAAGGCAGCCGCCTGTGCTGCCTTATGGTAGCGCCGGCCCTGTGAATAACTAAGTCCTCCAAATTGCCAGATTCTGTCTTTCCTAGCAATATTCCACTTCATAGACAAAAAAATATACATAACCAAATATACATTAAAAATTCATCGTGCCCAAAATGTAATAGAGTACATTGTGGTGTAGGTACCAGACTGTTACCTATTAGATCTAAAATTACCAGATCACAGATCCACCAAATATGAAACTATATTCCCTTTCCATTCTTACATCTCCAACATTTATCAGGTGCCCAGTGGGGTATTTAGGTTTTGAACTATTTAGATTTGCACTCCCCAGCTGTCCCCAATTTTTTTGCACCTCTTCCTCTCCAAGCTGCGCCCCTTCCTCACATAACCTTTCCACTACACTCGATTGTGCCCAAATTCCTTTTCCCTGCACCACATCGCCATCACATCCCTTTCCCCTGCACCATATTGCCCCCTAGAGATCTAATGTAGGCAGTGCAAGGTAGTCTACCACCCTCAATATCGCCTCCTTCAGTCTGCTGCCACCTCTGATGTACCACCATCAGTAGAGTAGCTAATCAAGCCCATGCAGATTTAAAAAATGGGTTGCTCTGGTCAGTTGAATCCAGTGTGTACACCAATATCTGTGATCCCATGAATCTTGTAAATCCTTTTCCCATGTTTTCCATACTGCAAGAAAATGCTCTGATGGCAACTTATTTATGGTCATAAAAAATAATTTCAAAATCCTTTATTATCAAATAAAGTTTCAATATTGTCTGTTGTATCGGTGTGTTCTTTTTCTATATACAGTTTTTAAGGTAAAGTTTTATTCTTAAATAGGTATATTATGGTGTATTTGGGAAAATTATTTAATCTTATCTATTACCCAAATATTCAGATATGCTGAATTACACAATCAGATCTTCCTTCATTTGACGTAAGATTCTAAACAACATGTCTGCCCCCACAGGGAAAATTATTTAATCTTATCTATTACCCAAATATTCAGATATGCTGAATTACACAATCAGATCTTCCTTCATTTGACGTAAGATTCTAAACAACATGTCTGCCCCCAGACTTATACGAGCAAGGAAGCCTCAATAAGGTGCTTTATTCACAATCTTTCATTAAAGCATTTCCAGTTACATACATAGATACAAAGTTACATAGTAGTTTTAGTTGAAAAAGAAAACAAAGAAAAAAACGCATGCACTCCAAGTAGATATGGTGAAAAATAGAAAAATGTATTAAATATAACATACACGTAGACACTTAAGACAGAGGACCCGGTGAGAGCGATCCGCCTGACGCGTTTCACGTGATAACACGCTTATTCATAGGCTTCACACCAAATGGACAAACTTCATTTAAATACAAAATGTTCACCAATTGCAACAAAGGTCAAAGTGATTAGTTGTTAGAAAAAAAAGTTGTTGAAAATACGTTGTGTGTGTATGTATAAGAAAAGTAGATTGTGTATAGAAAAATAAATAATGAAAAATAAACAATAAAAATATTATGTGAATGGTGCATAAAAAATCCGTATGCATGTGTGAAGAAGAAAAAAGAAAAATGTGTATAAAGAAAAAATATATATATAAATAAATAAAAGCTGCTCATGAATATGTGAATAAAAATGTGTTGTGTAAAAGTATTTTTTTATTTTTTTTATTTTATTCACATTATTTGTATTACCCATTATCATTTCCTCACAACATTTTTAGTTTTTATATTTTCTTTAACACTCTCAATGTATTTTCAATACACTCCTTTTTTTTTTTCCAACACACCCCTAACACACCTTGTCTTTCACATAGTCACCAGTGTACACATATGTGCCATAATTTCAACTATCACTTTGACCTTTGTTGCAATTGGTGAACATTTGGTATTTAAATGAAGTTTGTCCATTTGGTGTGAAGCCTATGAATAAGCGTGTTATCACGCGAAACGCGTCAGGCGGATCGCTCTCACCGGGTCCTCTGTCTTAAGTGTCTACGTGTATGTTATATTTAATACATTTTTCTATTTTTCACCATAACATACACGTAGACACTTAAGACAGAGGACCCGGTGAGAGCGATCCGCCTGACGCGTTTCGCGTGATAACACGCTTTTTCATAGGCTTCCTATGAATAAGCGTGTTATCACGCGAAACGCGTCAGGCGGATCGCTCTCACCGGGTCCTCTGTCTTAAGTGTCTACGTGTATGTTATATTTAATACATTTTTCTATTTTTCACCATATCTACTTGGAGTGCATGCGTTTTTTTCTTTGTTTTCTGCTTACATTATACAGTGCTGTGGTCACTGCACTAACGAAGCACCCAGTATTTTGTGACTATAGGATGATTTGAACAAGAGGAGTTCACCTACACAGCGGTGGAGCCGGCTCCATTTGTGCTCTTTTTCTATTTTAAGTTGAAAAAGACTTGCGTCCATCAAGTTCCTAGTCCTCGTTTACTGCTGTTGATCCAAAATAAGGGGAAAAAAACCTTATTTCAGCAATTTCGAATTCTGCTTTCAATGGGGAAATAAACCTATGATACTTTTTCAAATTTTCAATATAATAAAAAAAAATTAACATAATAATCATAAACGTTATGTTTTACAAGGGAACAAGAACCTACCTAAACATTTGAATTTCCAAGTAGGTTTCAATACCTATTCCTCTTTGGTTCATGTTAAATCCCCAATACAATAACACCTTCCCCACACCTCTCCCAATTCACTAATCGCCTGTTAAAGTTGCCCTTTTTAAAATTCAGTGTTGCCTCTTTGAATTAATCTCAAAGTATACCCTGCAATGGTCACTATTCCCCAAGTGCTTCCTTACTTGGATGTTAAATATAAGCTCCTCATTGTTAGATATTACCAGATCCAGACTGGTTGCTGTCTGTACAAACGGAGACCAAAAATTGTCTTACAAAAGAAACTTGCTGCTTTTAGTAGAATTAGTAGTTACATTTTTCCAATCTACTTCTGGGTAATTAGAATCCCCCAGAAGTAGGCAAGAAGTCAGGCAACTGAGAATATGCAGTAACATGCTGCCCTACATATCATTCTGTAAGTTTGGGACTCCCAACCTTCAAGATCTGAAGGTCTCCCTGCAAGAAGACACAATAGACAAGGATTTCCTGCATTTTGTACCTGAAAAATTTAAACCATAGTAGAAATCACAATATTATTGCATAATTACCCCTAAGACTCAGAATATTCCCTAATCTTTATTTGATTGTGGCTGTATCTAAGGATGTGTCAGGGCAGTGAGCAGGTCGGGTCTCTTCCATGGAGGACATCGAGGAGAGATATCTCCTGCACCTCACCTCGGATGCTATTCATGTCTGATGGCCAACTGGGGGTGCTAACGCTCCACCGGATGAGAGGTGAAGGTTCAAACCCTCACTGAGTATTCACGGCATGTTTAAGACTAGAGACCTGCAGATGACAAAGAAATGATCACTCAGCACTATAGACTATATACATTTATACTATATGTTGCTTTGTGGGCAATGTAAATTTACACACAGGAGCTCTAGGAGAATGGAGGCTCAATGGAAAAATATTTAAAAATCCAGCCTGGCAGAAAACACTTAAAATTTTTAAAGGACAACTGTGGCAAAACATAAGTAGTGTTTAATTGAAAGATTGCATCAAGTGTAGAAATTTTCAATAGAAATGTTTTAATGCAAGAATATAAATAATGTACCTTATTGAGCCCTCTTTGCTCTGTTTAGCTCTAATAGGGAGCGGACATTTTGTTTCGAATCTTGGGACAGTTCTTCATTCACCTTGGTTCAGGTGAAGGAAGATATTACCCAAGATTCTAAACAACATGTCTGCCCCTTGTTAGAGCTAAACAGAGCAAAGAGGGCTCAATAAGGTACATTATTTATTTTGTTTCATTAAAGCTTTTCTAAACAAACTATCTACACTTGATGCAATCTTTCAACATTAGTGAGTTGTTTTGCTACAGTTGTCCTTTAATGATATGCAGTGCACATGTTCACATGTTAAACTCAAGTCTGCCACCTTTTCTTTAAAAAAAAATACCGGCCATGCTATAGCTTCCATAGACTTTTTTTTTACCAGTCTGCTGGTATAATATGGGCTGGGTAGCAACCCTATGTTATACCATTAATCCGCATGTACATTAGGAATCCACATGCTTGTCTACTGCATGCCTATTACACACATGTCATGTCACAATCACGTATTCTCTTTATTTCTATAGGGGATGTTCGTGGCATCCCCTATTGTTTTTTTTTAGTACATTTGTGCAATTGGCGCATACATGTTTATTGCAAGCTCCATTATGTAAATCTAAGTAAGAATAAAAAAGTGGACCTTTAAAGAGACTAAATATTGTTAATACCTTGTGTTAGCAGGATTGCAAACAAATGTGTAAATTTAGAGGGAAATCTGTTTTTTTATGTTTACACATTTCTTCCTGAAAAGTCATTCATTTGCAATTCAAGCCACAGGTATTGTCAGAAACAGAAGAATTCACAGACTGTTAATGTATGCATTTGCTTGCAATTCCGCTAGCACAAAATATAAATTACTTTAGATTTTTTTTTATTACCAACATACACAGTACAGGGTGAGTATTCGTTATCCAAAACTCTGTTATCCAAAACTCTGTGATCCAAACTCCGTAATCCAGATTCCGTTATCCAAACTCCGTTATCCAAATTCCGCTATCCAAACTACGTTATCCAGATTCTGTTATCCAAACTCCGTTATCCAGATTCCGTTATCCAAACTCCGTTATTCAAACTCCGTTATCTAAACTCCGTTATCCAAAACTCTGTGATCCAAACTCCGTAATCCAAACTCCGCTATCCAAACTCCGTTATCCAAACTCCGCTATCCAAACTCCGTTATCCAGATTCTGTTATCCAAACTCCGTTGTCCAGATTCCGTTATCCAAACTCCGTTATTCAAACTCCGTTATCTAAACTCCGTTATCCAAAACTCTGTTATCCAAACTCCGTTAACCAAACTCCGTTATGCAAATTCCGTTATCCAAACTCTGTTATCCAAACTCTGTTATCCAAACTCTGTTATCCAAACTCCGTTATCCAAACTCCGTTATCCAAACTCCATTATCCAAACTCCGTTATCCAAACTCTGTTATCCAAAACTCAGTTATCCAAACTCCATTATCCAAACTCTGTTATCCAGAAAAATTGCACATTTCACACACACCTGTCAGAATGCAAGAGCACAACAGTGTATTCAGTGTACAGCCCCCTTAAGCTGTGATTTAGCCTTTCCATGCATGCTCAGATTCCCCCATGCCCACAAAGAGTCATACAATGACACGTGTGCAGGCCTGACACGCCAACAGCAGGTTCCCAAAGATGCCTCACATCACAGCTACATCACAATAATAGTGATTAATTTGCTCTAAACAGTATTTACCCTGATATAACTATATTTCATGAGTGAGGAGAGGCTTTAATATATCTTATTGGGTAAAATGAGTCATTATCCAAAATACTTCTGCTCCCAAGCATTTTGTATAAGGGATACTCAACCTGTATCTATAATATTTAAGTAGTCCTTTTAAAGCAAGTGAGTTGGAGTTTTATTTGGTTTATTTTTATTGTGTTTTACAGGCCTTTCATGTGAGTATTGGTTATATTAAGCATGCTGTGTGTTCAACTATGTGTGGCTGGAGTTTGCCTTGGGATCTAGAAGTTCAATCCCAGTTTATGTTACATCAGCACATGTGAAGCAGGAGAAGGGTCGAGTCTGAATGGGAAAGGGGGAGGATTTGTCTCAGGAAGCCTACTGAACCCTTTTGTTATATGACAAAAGGAATATGTTTAGAGAATCAGTCCTGCTTGCACACAGACTCCAATAATACGATATGTTGGGGATTTATCAGCTATCTATTGTCTATCAGAACAGAAATATGAGTACACTTTACAAATTGAAATGTATCCCCAGAAGGGAGACACATGCAGTCCGTACAAATAATATTAATAATACCCTACGAATGGACTTCCTGGGCAGCAGATTCAACAAATAATCAGGATAAAACTTGACACATCACAGTGTATGCACTAAACAGAGGTGAAAGTGGCAACTGAATTACAAAACTCACTCATGGTTATAATGAAATCTCATGGCTTGGTAAGATAAATGTCATCACGTCATATGTATTGCCGAAATGGATGTATCTATTTAGAATGCTACCTCTAAAAATTGCGAAATTTAAGGTGCAGATGGTACAGAAGCTATTTATGTCATACATATGGAATGGGAAGAAGCCCAGAATCAGTAGAATTAATCTAACAAAACCTATAAGAGACTGTGGAGCGGGTATTCCAGATCTGGTTAAATATTATGACTCTAGCAGACTGCTCCACATACATAAATGGCAAGACAGCTCCGAAATACTAGATCCATGGTACCAAATTTAATAAGACCTAATAGGGGTAAAATAATTATCGGCAATTTTATGGCTGGAGAGGGGAGTTGATAGAAAGATTATAAAACAAGAAGCACCAACATTTGCACAGGAGCTATTAAGATACTGGAATGGATTTTTTTTTAAAAAACCATAAGATCCTAAACAAGATAGCTGAAGCCGTACCAGTACAAATTTTGCAATATAATATGGAAGAAATATCATTAACAAAATGGAACAAAAAAACTATAATTGCGGATTTAATCGATAGAGGGAAAATAAAATCTTTTGCACAATTACAAAAGGAACTGGGCCTAGTATCAAGGGAGCTCTTTACCCAAAAAACTATCTAAAAAATAGAATACTTAATAGAAACGCAGACCCGATCGTAAGCGAAATTGTTAAGATCTTTGATCAAAACCCAAAAAGTAAATGTAACGGATCGCCTGGCACCCCGACTGGGTACCTCCGTTGAAGGATGCTCCTAGCGCTTCCTGAGGACTCCAAGCACTGCAGCAGACACCACAACCACCAAACCGGAGAAGCATATCAATCCTCCCAAGCATATGAATGCTGTAGGCAGTTGAATAGGAACCATACGAATAGGTTTACTCTCCTAGCAGTCAAACTGGAACAGCATACAATAAATCCTTCCCCCAATAATGAGACGACACTTCACTTTGAGGGTTAAAACAGGAACTCTTACAGCAAGATTGAACTACTTTATTTGACAAACAACACAGACTTATATACACCAAACTGCAATCAGATAACACTTGATTAAACAATAGAAAACTTAAACACATCACCAGTAAAGCAGTATCTAGCCACTTTAATCTGGAGCCAGAAGCAAGGTAGTCAGACTGGGTGGCTGACATAACTAAACAATGGAAGGCTTAAACACATTACAGACAGGGTCCATAATCTAAAGGCAAGAGGCGGGCAAGCAGCCCCCTCCAAGGACACGTGGCGAGGCCGGTTTCGCCACAGTAAAGTAATGCCTAAATTATATAACTTATTGAGAATAGATACAAAATATAATAAACCAAAAGCATGGATCTCAGGGGAACGGGACATTGGCAGGACATACGAGATGAAACAATGGTATTCCTCAATTATAGACGTAAGAAGATCAACAAAATGTTTAAATATTGTTGAACTTCAAATAAAGATCAGTTATAGATGGCATAGGGTCCCCATAATCATGAACAAAGTGAACAGTACAAATTCAGACATCTGTTGGAGATGTCTCCAAAATGTAGGTGACCACAGCCACATCTGGTGGCACTGTCCCGCAATTACCCTTATTCCATTTTGTCCCCTCAACATTAACATTCCAAAAAAAATACATCCTGATTCACATCTTGATGGCCACCAAGATGACCATCGTTCGCAATTGGAACCAAAATAAACAACTACAATGGATTCAGATAAAGAATCAAATTATATTTCAACATAAAATGGAGCAAAATATTGCTTATAACTAGTGTTGAGCGTACCCGACCCGCACTGTTCGGGTTCGTACCGAACTTTACGGTTTTTGGACCCAGGACCCGAACACGGACATTTCACTCTATGTCCGTGTTGGAGTTCGGGGTTCGGCGATTACATTGTATGTAATGCTATTGGCTTTCTATATACCGAAATAGAGTCCCCATTCATAAAAAATTCTTATGAATGGGGACTCTATTTCGGTTTATAGAAACAGTGTATTCAGTGTGCAGCCCCCTTAAGCTGTGATATAGCCTTTCCATGCATGCTTAGATTCCCCCACACCCACATAGGGTAATACAATGACGCCTGTGCAGACCTGACACGCCAACGGCAGCTTCCCAACGATGCCTCACATCACAGCTACATCACAGTAATCGTGATTTATTTGCTCTATACAGTATTTACATTGATATTACTGGATCCCATGAGTACCGAGAGACTTTAATATATCTTATTGGGGAAAATTATCCGTTATCTGAAATTATCCATTACCCAAAATACTTCTGCTCCCAAGCATTTCGGATACGTAATACTCAACCAGTAGTTTATTTGAATCCTTTCATTGAATAATTTCCATTAAAAATGCCTACAATTTATGCAATCTTTAAATTAAACATACTTTTTTGCTGACAGTTGTCCTTTAACGACTGATTGTCAGTTCATTATCATTTCACAGTCTGGAGCAGATGGCAAAACCGATGGCATAGGTGCCACAAGTGCCACTCGGAGATCTTTAAGGCGGCACTCAAAATGTGACTTAAGTCATCGCTAAACGTTATGTAGGACCCAGTAAATGTTTTGATCTAAAACTGACATTAGTGGATAGTAGGCAAATAAGTGCTCATTTTTTACTTGAACTCACCTGTGAAAGAGAAAAAATAACAAGCGACGTGGAGCAAGAATGAGCAGGGTGGGTGATATCGATGGGCTTGTTCGAGAGTGGTACTGTGAGAACTTCATCTCAGCTTCCTGCAGAAAACCGGATGCCTACGTTCAAAAATGTTCTCCATCACTGGTCTAGGGAGTGACCCCATTTATCTAAACCTGTTGACTATCTTGTTTATCGTGGGAAAGTCTTATTTTTTACTTGTGCTTCTAATGTAGAGGCACCAGTGAAATTTTAGATGTCCCTAGTATGAGGATAAACTGGCGTGTACTTTTGATAGTACTTTTGATAGTACACGCCTGTTTATGCTCTGACCGACAGCTGCCATGCTTCTATAGTAGTGGAGAAAGCAGGCAATAGGTGAAACTGGCCTGTCAACTATGGATGATCCACTTAATGTGTCTGTGAGAGTGTAGGACAACATTTTGCTAATACTGCAACGTGTCTGTCTGACTCTCCATATGGGCAACATACACAGCCCATGCCCCTCCTAGACAATGGAGAAGGTAAATATCCTAGTGCTTAGTCTCTCAGTTATCATATCAGTGGTACCCTCTAAATAAAACTTGATAGAAAGACAATTTTAAAAAGTCAGTACATTTAAAAAAACAGGCACATCCTTAAAATGTAACTCCTTATGTATTATTGCAAGAGACCCTATCCACCAGACAAACATAAATGAGAGACAAGTCAAAGAAGTTTGGAAATGATACATGATACCAAACAAAATTGAAGCAAAGAAGGGGAAATGGTCGGAATTAGAAAATGTTCCCAGCGAGTACGTCCAATAGGGAATTATTATTTTTAATTTCTTTTCTTTTCGAAAGACATACATAAATGTCAGGGAAAAAAAGAGAACATCATCTAGGGTTGGCTGGATGATGCATTTAAATGGGCTTGGAGAGTAATCTAATTCTAAAATGCTGGGATAGACACAGATTAATTAAACACATTCAATTAATCTCCCTAGAACCTGATGGATTTACAGACAATAAAGCACTAAGAGGATATACGGGCATCTGTTTAACACCCTAGGTTTCAGACTGTCCAGTTAATCACATAAGTTAATTTAAGTCTGCCACCGACTTTATCTACCATGCTTTTCTCTAACAGTGATAAGACAATGGGCACTCATTGGCCACTGATTAACTCTAATTTTTCTGTTGCAATTTATGGTATTCAATGTTATAAGATAAATTTACTGAACTCATTGAACGGACCCCAATGTCAGCAGTTGACACAGATCCTTGAATACCCATAGGTGGAATACTGGAGTTAATGTGCAGAAGCGGAGCCACAGGGCCTGGTGTAGGGTAACCTCCCTAATCTGAGGGTTTGAACCCCATGGTTAGTACGTCCACATACCAGGGCCCTGAGGAAGTAGCGGCTGGTACCTGGTGACAACAGGACCTGGCGATACACCTTGCATACACCCTGCAGGGATGGTTGCACCACAGAGCATTATGCAGGATGCTGCAGACTGGGACAAGAAAGGCCAAGCAGACCAAGAGCAACAACAGAAAGCATAAACATGGATAACATAACAGGGCTACAGGGCACAAAAAGAACAAGAACAGGGAGAACACAAGACAGGCAGAACATGGAAAGGGCTAACACAAGAGCAGGGACAAGAGCAGAACTGGTACAGACACAAGCAGGGCAAAGGCAGGAACCAGACTGAGACAAGGACAAGAACTACAAGGAAGAGTCAGACAGGGCACAGACAAAGGGCATGGAGTACAAGGGACACTTCTAAAAGGAAACTTGAACAGGGACATGAGGAGAGGGCAGAGGAGCGGGAATCTTTAGGTGCGTCAGGGAAAGAGTGTGTGGGAACGAAACTAAGAAAAGATATAAAACACAAGACTAGCCCAGGACTCTAAGGTGGTAATGGTGAGGGTTTGGCTACACCAAATGTCCAAGTGATGATAAGTTTGCCAACCACATCAAGGTACCACACAATACAGCTAGTGAATGCACTATATTGCCTAGATAATAACTAATGACTAAACTAAACAGAAAGGACAATGCACACACCTGAGTCTCAACAGACTGGGAACTAAAACATACAGAACAAACGGGTGAACAACATTTAAATAGGAGCAGAGAAAACAAGGCAAAGGAAAGCAGATCAGGGCAAGAGTTTGCCCCCACTACAGCATCATAATTTACATTTGTCCAGGGTGAAGAAACAGAATTTTATCCTGGATAGCCAAAAAGGTACAGACCTCCAGCTCCTCCATAGTGGAGTCTTGAAATATCAACATTTTTTTTTTTTTTTGGACCAGCCTTACATAACTTCTACATGCCTAGCAATAGTTTATTCATATTATGGAAAATCAATTACTTGATCTCAGGGTTGATCCCATATGGGCAAATCCCTAAATTTGAATTATATAGGGATTTCCTGCTGGTGAAATATCAATTCTCCATACTGTTGGTTAGCACGTTTCTGTGTGAGCCAATAGTATGTAAACATTATATGTAGACAGGCCCGCCTTATCCAATGGGCAAACCAATAGTGGGGGTGGGGCGACTTGTATTCATTTATTTAAACACACTCTCCTACAAACAAGGTATATTTCAATGTGCCCATATAGCAAGTGCGGAGAGATTGTGTACAGTGACCTATAAAACATTGGTTACAAGATGTGATTTAAGATCCAAGATGCAATATAAAATAATCAGGCTATTTACCAATAAAAAAGACTGCCATTCCTTCTATAGGCATAGAAATGTCTATTACAAATCCACTGCGGTATTAAGATTAGCATATTAATATATCACCTCTGGATGTGCCAGGAACCTGTAATGCACTTGTATATCATTCCCACCAATACTTAGTTGTAAGAAGTGGCAATAGGCACTAATTAACAGTATTTAAATCGGGGACAATTTCTATTTTTTGTAAGGGTCCAATTTTTTTTAACAAAATGCTCCAATTTCCCATATTTTTACATATTTTGGGGTATTTTACAAAAACTCCAGCACTTATAAAAAGGCTCAACTTGGAAACAGTGTTACAATACTTGGCAGATCCACTCTATGATCTTCAGACAGTCAAGAACAAGTAAGAGGACGAGCCATTTATATGTTATTTTAGAAAGTGCTTTGTACAGGAAGAATTATTATCAAGAAGTATTGTTTCACTGAAAGGGTAGTGGTTCCATGGAATAGCCTTCCAGTGGTAGAGGTAAACACAGTGAAGGAGTTTAAGCATGCATGCGGTAGGTAGAAGTTTTCTTAGATATAAGAGAAGGCCAGGGGCTGATGAAAGTATTCAGAGAATTGGGCACACTGGATGGGCTGAATGTTTTTTCTCTGCCGACACCAGTACCAGTTTCAATATCACAGCTTGTGAAGGATAGTTTTGACTAGTGAGTCAATGTCTGGGAGCTTGTGTAATGTTATGTCTTGCTGGTTTTATGGACAGCTACGACATATCAACATATCTAGGGGAAGACCTGCCTCAGGGAGCGAGGGGGCCAATTACTCCCTAGGCCAGTCTACAACCTGACTCCAGGAGCCAGGCAGGCCTGCATAAAATTGAACTCTTTAAATGCACCTTGCCAGTGGTGAATAGACGAGGCAGCCATCTTCCTCAGATGATTCCTGAGATCGATAGGATAAAAAGCCCGGGGATCGGATATGTTCCACATTCATAGACCAGGAGCATCCAACACGTTATCCATGGGCCAAAAATCACCCATCTGGCAGCAAGTGGGAGCCCAACGAACTTAACTACACATATTCTAATTACCACTTATAGACGGGCTGGTTTGCTTGAATAAAGTTAATTCAAACTGTTTTTGGACTACTTTTTGTAAGTGTTGTTCACCCTTACTGTAATGTAAATTACTGCAGCTCATACACACTTGGGCTTCTGTCTACGTGGACCACTTTACAAAAAAACGTGGATGCCCCTTTCAGAACAGCTTCGCAAGGCTGCCACCAAACTGAAAGATAACTCTCTCTTTATGACCATGTGGTTGTGCCGGGACGAAGGCCTCGGTACCTTTGTTTAAAGAAATAAACTGGCTTCGCGGCAAGCAAATCTACGCTTTAACAACAGTTTGAGGAGGCTAGCGAGGGGTTAATAATGCTGGCCACGAGCAAAATCAAATGTACCTCTACTTAATGCTCAAGGTTTGCTGGTGTAATAAACAGACAATCCCTGTGGATATTACTAATTTATCACTGCACAAAGCAAAAAAATTATGAGCACTCAATATTTAATGCTGTGTCCCAATATTAATAAAAAATTAAGAGCGCACCTTGTATCAGCCTAAGGATTCAGTTTTGGTAACGTTTAATAACGGAACGTCTAGTTAACCCGTTTACGGGCGAAACACACACTGGCATCTTTGACTCTCAAAGGGACAGGCAGTGTTTTGTTATCTTCTCACAAAACAGATATGTATTTAAAAAAAAAAAAAACTTTTTCTATAAATAAATGATCATTGTATTCCATCCCATGCATCTGTGACAAGGTCACCTCTAGAGCCCTGGACGTGTGCAGGCGACTAGGATGGGAAGTTGGTACCAGATTATGTATCAGGAACAATTCTGTGGTTCTAAAAGTGTAGCAGTGGGGGGGAAAAAAACAGAATGTTTGTGCCGATACCCTCCAAAGTGGTTTTTATGCATTCATTCATTGAACAAAAGTAACAGGAGGTAACGTATTCCAAGTTATCACAAGTAAATACAGTTCACCCTTTGGTTGGTCTTTTTTTCATTAACAAAATATATGGCGTAGTTCCCATTTTCAAGAAAAGGTAGAAAGTGTTTGCTTCCTAAATTAGACTCCCCACGAACTGAAAGGTAGGCGTTGTATTTCTGTGTAGGCCTTGGGCGGCAGACTAGAGGGGGCGGCAACAGACTGAAGAGGGCAAGAATAGATCCAGTGCTACCATTTTGCCACACTGCCTGGCACCGCCTCCACCAGGGCTGACCCCGCTGCAAGTGTGTGGAAAGGCATACGGACACAATACAGTGCTCTGGAAAAGGATATGATGGCCCATGGTGCAGTGTAAAGTGAATGTGGACAGGAAAGTGGGGATAGTATGGCACTGTGAACAAGGTTGTGGGGGAAATCTCGAGCTGTTGTAAGGTATGGTGGGCAATCTTTTGTAGTGGCAAGGTTATGCAAGGAAGATGTGCAAACTGGGTAAGAAGGGGTGTGACCAATATAGATTGGGAGGTTCATTAGTTGAGTATGGCCTTGGGGAAGCCCAAAACCTAAATGCACCACTGGGGTTAGCTACAAACAGGTGGATGGGGTGATCAGAAGCCTTTTTTTTCCCCTAATTCCTATTTTTGTGGTGCAGTTAGTTACACTTATGGTACTTTTTTGTAAGCTATGGATTCTCTAAGCACCTGTAACTAGTGAAAAGCAAAAAGTTATTTATTTTCCAGTTACTTGTATTAAGTTGGATTTTGGTGGGGGTAGACTGGTAATTGTGAAGGCACACTATGATCAAGGGTTATGTCTGCTAAAGATTTACTAGGAGTGACGTTTCATTTGACTGTTTTATTGTGCTGTCTTTACATATGTATAGGGGTTAGAGAGTGGGGTCTGAATGATTTTCGGCAAAGCATCCAGTTTATTTGAACAATGTCAGTGACAATATACAGTGACCACCTCCCACCCCCAGATCTGACATTCGGCTCAAAGCAAGGAGTTTTAGGAATAGTCAGCCCTATATTTCGAGCTGAGGAACACATTCCAAGTGGAAAAGAGGGCCTGACATTTGCATGTCTCTTTGAATAAATCTGCCCTGTTTAAAGGAATGGGATGAGACAATAAGGTTCTACAGATCAGAATCTTTGCCACCACTAAAAGAGGTCAGGAACATATTGGGGTAGATTCAATGTCTCTATTGTGTTAAAAACTGGCGTTAGTGGCTATTTAATGGGCATTGATGCCCACCTCTAACCCCATTAACCTCCACGAGTTCACTGGCGGTTTAGTGAACCCATTAAAAAAAAAGATAATTATTGCAAAAACGTTAAAAAAAAAAAACGGGCAAAAAAAACTTTTCATTTTTGCCCAGTCAATTATACCCCAAAAAACACTGCTTAAACATGCTAAACACAGCAGATATTTGCAATTTTGTAACCCTTTCTTTGCTTCCCTCGGCCAGAAGATGAGGATCCAGGGCATTGAGGATCCCTGAATGGGTCATTATTATTTTATATTGGTACCACGAGCATCGAGGGGGCATATTATTTTATTAATTAAGGCACCACGGGCGTAGCTCCAGTCCGTACATTTATTTATTAAGGGGCCACAGGCCTGTGGCCCCAGGGGGGACAAATAATTAAATTAAATGTAATGACCGTGTGCATAGCACCAGCCCACGTTCACAAGGGGCCACGTTTTTTTATTTAATGGGGTCAGCTGAAGGGGGTAGGCCCCAGGGGAACCAATTATAGGTTATTATGTTATTATAATTAAGGAGGTGACAGTAGGGGACTGCCGGGTGGCTGTGTCACCCCCGGTCCCTAGCATAATCTTAACAAAAGAAATAGGGAATAAAAGCTTTACCAATACCATGCTTTAACTCACTGGATATTCGTGGTCCCCACCGCAGTTGAATCGCATGTTATTCCAAATGAAATATTGTGCGGTAGTTTAAAAGTCCCGGGAGCTGTACATAACAGGGGGCCATTGAACCTACCCCGCTGGTTTCCATGACATATCTAGCTGGCTAGGCCATTTCATCCTTTTTAAAACTTAACCAGGGGAAATAAAGGGTTTTAATGGTACCACATTTGGCTTGAAGTCAAAGCTCTTTTAGAAGAATTGGGTTATTGTTAGTGTTCTATTAGAAGGACACCACCAGACAGTCCATCCTCTGATCTAGCTGGCTATCTCCTCCTATGTAAATGTTGATTTATTAGGGCCAAGGATGAATGCAACAAAGAATCAATGATACTAAACATTTAGAGTCTATTTAACTTAATTGCAGTGGATATCACCCTATTCGGTTTTATGTGACAATGTGTTGGATGATGTTAGGGTAAGAAGTAGCCATCTGTTACAGCACATTGTAAAAGTTGGATATCTTGTCTAAGTTATTCTAGGTTTAGCCAAGTGGTATATTTATAGAGTTACTATCTAATCCTTTTACCCCCAACATTTTAATCATCCTTCTTCACCTCCACAAATTCCTGTCACTTAGAATCTTTTCAACCCAATAAAAATATATAGAGTTATTGTCATTTCATCCCCGAATATGTTCATTTAAAAAGAAAACTTTTTCTGTCCCTTTGTCTTTCTTTTTTCTTACCAAATATACAGAATGAAGTTTATACTGTCAGAAATGATCTGTAAGCATCAAAACATTTCCCATATATTTTTCTTTTAATTATTATGGCTATGATTAATTGTTTGGGTTTTTTTTTACTCCTTTGCCAGATTTCTCTTTTAATCACTATACAATCTAATGTGTCGATTTTTAAACCATTGTAAGTTGGCAAAAAATATACTTTTATCACTATTTAGGAACATTTTATTCTGCATGGTACAAAAGGACAGACTCAGTAGTTCCTGACATGCTGGTGTAAACGTTTTTGTGGGGGTTCAAACAAGCTTACACCGTTCCATGGAAGGAAAACTTGACTTTTCCCTTTAAGATTCTAAATTTCCCCAAGATTCTAAACAATATGTCCGCCGCCTAATTGAGCTACACAAGAAAAGAGCGCTCATTAAGGTACTTAATTTGTATTTCTTTATTAAAGCATAAAAATTCCTACACTTGATGTAATCTTTAAATGAAACAGAAATTATTTGTTTGCCATCCCCTTACAGAAAACATCACATCAACCCTTTTAGGATAATGAGTTTTGGATGATAATATGAATTAATATAAATTAAATCTAAGTGTAATCCAAATAGGTATAACAATATAGACTGAATTCAAGCTCGGAATTATTAATCTTTGCCTTAGGTGTTGAATGTAGGTGGGTGGGGTATCTAACGTCTCACAAGGTGGGAAGAGTCCATTCCGAATGTGATGCTAATTAGCTCGGTTGGTTCTCCTATAATTGGCATCATTTGTTCTCCCGGTTTTCTCCTACAAGCTGATTTCATGGTTAATGGTTGAATAGTACATAACACTTTGCCACACCAATTATCAAATAAATACCTAATGTAAACAGCAGTGATCTTAATTATTCAAAGGTGCACAAACCTGTAATGGTCATGTCAAGCCCAGGAAATATTTTTCATTTAATTTGTCTGTATTGTGCTTGGATTGTATGTTTTATACTGTGCTTAAAATGCTGTGTCCATTGTAATCACTAGATCAAAAGGAATAAAGCCATTTTATGTTTTCTATGGCAATTAAAGGAATTCTTAGGGGTTTATTCCCCAAACAATTAACTGTGGAGGACTCACAGGGATAGATAGGCAAGCTGGAGTTCTTGAAAAACAATTAAAAAGGCATAAAAGGGGTCACGGCGCACGCAAGGATAGTGCTGAATATTGACCCCATCACCGCGTGCAGCAATGAATAAAGCAGACTCAGGAGTGTCAGCTGCATGCGCCAGAAAACTACTTCCTGGTTGTGCGTACACCCAGTGCGCCAGCGCAACCAATGAGTAAAAAAAACAGGTGCCAAAAAAGCATCCTGCAGGTGACAGAGAACCTCCCCAAACAATGTTTGGCGGAGGTCTCTCTCCCGCAACGCAAAAGTGTTGGGAGTTTTTAAAAGGCGCAATCGATGTTACAAAATACAAGCGCGGATTACGCCATTGTATTTCTCTCCCAACTCTTTACAGTGTGAGTGTTTTTATACGTGATCCACATAGTGTCTTACAAACACTGTAGTAACATTGACAATACAATAAATTGTTGATGCCAAAAACACCATAGCGCATTTTGACCCATCAGGGCCTCTTCAGAGAAAAGTTTAAGCTACAAATATTCAAATTCATTATTCTATTCTATCTGATTTATTGTATTGTATACTACATACACTGATATTTCGTTTTTTGTAGGGTGAGCTGTTTGTAAGAGCTCAGATGTATAACACTATAGGATCTACTCAATAAAAAGAGAACTGCAGGGAATTGAGATGGGAATTTCAAAGTAAAGGCCAAAGTAGCCGAGTTTGAAACATTCTCCCGTTTATTTTTGCCATGATGGCCAATGGAAGGGTCCCTGCCATGCCACAGTCCCCAACAGTTTCCTCGTTCAACTTTGACCAACTTCTGACTTAAGACTGTCGACACGGCCAAGATATCAGATATCACTTAGCCACTGTAATCACCATTATTCCAAAGTACAAGATTTGTTTTTATTATGCTATTAATTGTATTATTTTTTTATTAAACTCTGCTTTCAAAGTGCCACGCATTTTGCGTCACAGTACAATCATTAAAATTGAATACATGAATTTAACGCAATTGAAATTCACAGCTCAACATTTTGTTTATAACCTCCCTGATACTCCAAGAGTTAGGCACTAACTTTAGGAGCATGTATCCCTTTAACATCTATCAGGCATCATTGCACAAAGATTGGTATATTGTGTATCCTGCTGTAGAAATGTCATTTTCCACCAGCTGACATTTTTCCATGGCGCCTGACACTGTAAGAAGAATAAACAGATCTGGTGTAATAACCTGTAATATCTCTCTGCTTAACCTTCTCCTGAACATCAGCTACATTGTAATCATATCTATAATCTCTCAGAGTTTGACCGAGGATCACAGTGTTCTATCTCCTAAAGCTCGAAGATAGGCAGTGGTGTATCTTGATTTTGTGCTGCCCTAGGCAGACAAAATCCGGGCACCCCCCTACCCAAGCTGCACACCCACGTTACACACCTAAGACATGCCCCATCATTCAGACTCACATCAAGCTCACACTCCCATCACACCCAGTCACACACTCCTACTCCCATCACACTCAGTCACACACTCCGACTCCCATCACACTCAGTCACACACACTGTCTCCCATCACACACACTCTGACTCTCATCACACTCAGTCACACACACTGTCTCCCATTACACACACTCTGACTCCCATCACACTCAGTCACACACACTGTCTCCCATCACACACACTCTGACTCTCATCACACTCAGTCACACACACTGTCTCCCATCACACACACTCTGACTCTCATCACACTCAGTCACACACACACTGTCTCCCATCACACACACTCTGACTCTCATCACACTCAGTCACACACACACTGTCTCCCATCACACACACTCTGACTCTCATCACACTCAGTCACACACACTGTCTCCCATTACACACACTCTGACTCTCATCACACTCAGTCACACACACTGTCTCCCATCACACACACTCTGACTCTCATCACACTCAGTCACACACACACTGTCTCCCATCACACACACTCTGACTCTCATCACACTCAGTCACACACACACTGTCTCCCATCACACACACTCTGACTCCCATCACACTCAGTCTCACACACACACACACACACACACACACTCTCTCTCCCATCAGCACTTACCTTTCCCTGGCAGGCAGGCAGCATGGTCCCTCCATGCTGCCTGTTCGGCTTCCCGGCGATTGTGCCGACAGGTCATGTGACCGGGCGCGCGTATGACGTCAGCGCGCCCGTCACGTGACTGTCGGCACTTCCGTGTCGGCACACTGCACGGGGAGCCGAACAAGCAGCACGGAGGTTTCTCTGTGCTGCCTGTTCGGCTCCCCGTGCAGCCTGGCAGGCAGAGCGATGGTGAGGGGGGATCTTCCGATCCCCTGTCACCTCCGTCTCTGCCTGCAAGCGCGGTCTTTTTTTTTTTTTAAAGGGCCGCGTTTTTTTTTTTTGTTTTTTTTTTTTTCAGTGCTGGGGGGCGCTGCCGCCCCCCAAAATTTGCCGCCCTAGGCATCCGCCTAGGATGCCTCGCGGTAAATACAGCACTGAAGATAGGTCGCCACAATTGCGGGGTAACTTCGGTGCTCTCCTGCTAGATCCAAATAAATGACTCTGTGAAATCTCACTGCTTACAGAGCCACGAAAAGCCAATGCCATGTTAATCCAAGTTAAATCCCCATTGTTAATGATCCCGGCAACTGAACTTCGACAGAACTCAGAAGCCAACAAGGTAGTGCTGACTACTGAACACAACCGCATTCAGTACTACACAATTGGAAGGTTTTTTTGTTTGTTTTTTGTTTGTCGAAAAATAAGTCATGTATTTATTAAGACACGGAGGTCGTATATGATAAGATGAGCCTTCAGTCACTTAATAAAATCAACTTTTCCTTGAACTCGTATAGCTATCATGCTCCATTAAACGTTTTTAAAATAAACATCAAATGTCAGACTATAATGTTGGTTCCTGCATCCTGCAAAGACACCCTAGCATCAGAAGTCAGTTCACAGAGCCTTGTGCAGGGTAATTACTAACTTCCAGGGTTTGCACCAGCAAATTTGTGTGGCCGCATGCCAGACCATGTTTGGCCAGAACGTAGGGCCAGGCTTGAGAGGTGAAACCCCAGATGAAATAGGTGGGACCCTGCAGGAGGAGAGGGCAAGCGTGGGGAAAGGTATGCAGACAAAGTGAACAAGGTACCGGGTTAGAAAGTATAGTAGGTGTAACCAGCTGTCTACCGGACGCAGTAGGCCCTCTGCACGTTATGGGAAAATACTCTGCTTGGAACCGCTGGAACAGATATACACCTCTGGAACCTCTGCTATAAGTTCAGGAAAGAATCACTCAAGAGACTGATCAGTTGAACAGCAGAAAGAGAACTTTTATTTGTGGTTTACACAGCACATATATACCAAACTGCAATCAGATAACACTTGATTAAACAATAGAAAACTTAAACACATCACCAGTAAAGCAGTATCTAGCCACTTTAATCTGGAGCCAGAAGCAAGATAGTCAGACTGGGTGCCTGACATCATGGAAGGCTTAAACACATTACAGGTAAAGCAGTTATCTAGCCACTTGAATTTGGAGCCAGCTGTGAGATAGTCAGGCTGGGTGCATGACAGTAGGCATGGGAGAAATACACACAAACATAAAGCACAGAGCTCGGAGCAGGACCTACAATAGATGGTAAATGTGAGGGTTTAGTTCTGAAGGCCATCAGAGAAGAAAGCTTGACACCTTTCCATCCTAACCACCAAGCCTGCATAACAAAGTACCGTATTTGCTCGAATATAAGACGAGGTTTTTTTCAGAGCAAATGCTCTGAAAAATCCCCCTCGTCTTACATTCGAGGTCGTCTTATAATCTGACCTCAAATTGAGGTCAGACTATAAGACTGGGATCCAGGTCCCCAGCAGAGCTGCAGGGGACCTGGATCCCCCTCTCTAGCAGCAGGGGATGTCTGCGCAACGAGCGCAGACTCCCCTGCTTCTGCCCGGCACGACCGCCGGGGCTTCTGTGAAGAAGCCGGGTACTTCCGCTTTCGTCACAGAAGTCCCGGCGAGCGTGCCGGGCGGCAGCAGGGGAGGTCTGCGCTCATCGCGCAGACTTCCTCTGCTGCCCCACTAGACACCAGGGAAAAGCGGGCAGCTGGGGGATGTCTGCACTATACGTGCAGATATCCTCCATGCTGCCCGACACCTCCGTCTATTATGACGGACCAGCTGTCCGTCATAATAGACGGAGGTGTCGGGCAGCATGGAGGATATCTGCACGTATAGTGCAGACATCCCCCAGCTGCCCCCACTAGCCACCAGGGAAAGGGGGGAGATAGGGAGAGAGAGAGGGGGGGGATAGAGAGAGAGGGGGGGGATAGAGAGAGAGGGGGGGGATAGAAAGAGGGGGGGGATAGAGAGAGAGGGGGGATAGAGAGAGGGGGGGGGTATAGAGAGAGAGAGGGGGGAGAGAGAGAGAGAGGGGGGTATAGAGAGAGAGAGAGGGGGAGATAGAGAGAGGGGGTAGAGAGAGAGGGGGGGATAGAGAGAGAGAGGGGGGGATAGAGAGAGAGGGGGGGGATAGAGAGAGAGGGGGGGGATAGAGAGAGAGGGGGGGATAGAAAGAGGGGGGGGATAGAGAGAGAGGGGGGATAGAGAGAGAGAGGGGGGGTATAGAGAGATAGAGGGGGGTATAGAGAGAGAGAGAGGGGGAGATAGAGAGAGGGGGTAGAGAGAGAGAGGGGGGGATAGAGAGAGAGAGGGGGGGGATAGAGAGAGAGAGGGGATAGAGAGAGAGAGAGAGAGAGAGAGAGGGGATAGAGAGAGAGAGAGGGGGGAGAGAGAGAGAGAGAGAGACTAGGGGAGGGAGGGGGGAGATAGAGAGAGAGACTACACTGGAGGGGGGAGGGAGAGAGGCCGCAAGGAAATAAAAACAAGAAATACATTTGTATAATATCAATTTTTTATTACATATTAAAAAGCAATTTACATATATACAAGTTAAACTTTTTTTTTCCTATAGGGTAGTCTTATATTCAGGCTTTTAGTTTTTTTCCTAAAGGAATATACAAAGTTTGGGGGGTCGTCTTATAATCAGGGTCGTCTTATAATCGAACAAATACGGTAATTAACTCTAACTCGGTAAATCAAGGGAGACAAACAGGCAAGATGCATAGAGAAACACGTTAGAACAAACAGAGCAATAGGGTGGAGCAGGATAAATAAGCAAGGAAGAAGGACAAGGGAAAACCAAATCCAGAACTGGAGCTGGTCACACCCAGTAAAAGGAAGTGAAACTGAAATGAAGGGACACATAAGCAGGCATTGAACATAAATGCAGACAGAGAAACATGAACACTGGATCATGCAGGTACAGGTTGGCATGGGTGGAACTTCTCACATCCACCAAAATGTCCTCATTATGATTCTTTGGCACAGATGTACTTGTTATAGAGTCACTGCAGCAGGTCAACATGGGTGGCTTTCTACAGAACACACAGACACTGTTACCCATAGGACCACCAGGGAATATAACGGGTGGTGATGAAGGTGCTGAGTTGTTGGAGAGAGGAGGAAGGGGGCAAAAGGGAGTGGTATCTGGGAAGCGGTGATGCCTCCTGTGGTTTATTTTAAAAATTAACTTATTTTAATGGTAAATCTATATTTTGCATATCAAACCACACAATGATGTCACCATGAGACACCAATGAAATGAAAGTGTATAAAATAAAGAAGAAATATCTGGGCTGTTTCCTAAAGTATACTGTGACATCACGGCTGAAATAATATAAAAACATAAAAAAACATCATCAGGATAGCCTTATTTAGCGCTGATTGTTCCCGCCCATTTCAGATGTAAGCTCAGGTCTATATTAAATGTTTCTTGCTTGGAGATCTACTGTTTGAAGTCTCTTGCTTTCCTTTCTGTTCAATTTTAAGAAGAAGGGCCTATAACAGTGCCCCTTTAGCTCTCCTCAAAAATAAAACATTTCTCATCAAGCCGTCTGCAGAAAGAATGGCACTGGCAAACTGGAGGACAAGTGGCACTGCTGTTTGGAGGACAAGAACTGCTTGGGGCACAAAAGGTTGTGTGTGACACAAAGAGGGCACAGAGAGGCTGTTTGTTTAGCAAACATGGCACAGCAAGGCTTTTTGAGGTCAAAGATAGCACAGAGAGACTATGTGGGGAAAAGATGGCACAGAGAGGCGGTTTGGTAGAAAAGATGGCACAAACAGGCTGTTTGGGGACACTGATGGCACTGGCTGCCTGTTGAGGGAAAAGGATGGCTCAACTTTTATGCATTTACTGCTCATTGGCATATTATATAACGTTTATGTATTTACTGCTCAATGGCATGTTATTACATTACATTAACATTTATTTATATAGCGCCAACAATTTACATAGCGCTAGATACAGAGCATAGATGGGAACTACATACTAAGTTAGACAAACTAGAATAGACTGGTACATGAGGTAGAGAGCCCTGCTCGCAAGCTGACAACCTAGAGGGAATGGGGTACATGAAACACATAAGGGAGTGAAGAGGACAGCGGGAATGTAGTTGTAGTAACAGTAGTGTGGATGGGTGGCACTAGGTGGAATAGGCCAAAGATTAATTGTGTGTTTTCCAGCTAGGTGGGAATTGCTAAAGTGACCGGTATTCTAGTGGATTGGGTAGTAAGCTTCTTTAACGAGATGAGTTTTGAGGGACTTTTTAAAGTTTGAAAAGGAGGTTCCAGAGAGAGGGGGCAGCTTAGGTGAAGTCTTGGAGGCGCGAGTGGGAAGAGGTGCTTAGGTTAAAGGAGAGCTTTAGTTCCATTGAGGGGTGCAACGGTCGTGCAGGGACGTATCGATTCACGAGCGAGGCAATGTACGGAAGGGCTGAGGAGTGGAGGGCTTTGAAGGTGAAAGACAGAATTTAACATTTTATCGTCGTGCAGACGGGGAGCTAGTAGATGGCGTTGCAGAGAGGAGCCGCCGAATCACACCGACGAGCAAGAAAGATGAGTCTGGCAGCTGTGTTTTGGATAGATTGCAGGGGAGAAATAGGAGCCAGAGGTAGTGCAGTCAGGAGGCTGTTACAGTAGTCAAGGCGAGAGATCACAAGCGAGTGAACTAGGATTTTGGTGGTCAAAGTTGATGCATTTACTTTGTTTCAAATATAAATGCTTTAATGAAAGCATACAAATGAAATAACATATTGAGCCCTCTTTGCTCCATGCAGCCCTACCTGTGGTCAGACGTGTTGTTTAGAATCTTGGGTCAGCTAAAGGAAGATCTGACCCATTTGACCCAAGATTGTAAGCAACATGTCTGCTCCCAGTTAGAGTTGTTTGAGGCAAAGAAGACTTACTAAGGTACTTTATTTGTAATCTCTCATAAAGAATTTATGGATAAACCATCTACACTTGCTGCAGTCTTTCAATAAAACAAACGTTTATTATGTTTCTACAGTTGTCCTTTAACATGCAGTGAGAATTTTCCTTTAAAATAGGCCCTGGGATGCAGCCAAGAGTGACAGATCCCAAACCATTTCCCATACTCTTAAAGGGCCAAAAATAGCTGCATTTCGGGCATTTCATTTCATTTGATTTAAAAAAAAAATTTAAAAAAGTAAAAATAATACATGTAATTAAATAAAATGTTCATTACATTTTAAAAAATAAATAAATATTTTAAAATATTTTAAAAAAATAGTAATAGTAACAAAAATGTATATATTAATGTTCTATATGTCCTTATTATTTATATATAGCATAATATAATAAAATAATTGCCATGCTATTTTTTTTAATAACTGAATGATTGTAATTCTTATGCTATTAAGCGTAACTGGTACAATTACTGCATCAACCAACATGCAATGTAATACTGGCCATGTATAAAGATGAACATACATGAACATATAGAATTTAAACACCAGCTATAGGTTGGCCTCACATCACTGGCTATTACTCACCAGTATATGTGACCCTCCCGCCATCATGCCACGTGTATCAAGGTACCATTTCCTGTCCATGGTGTGGATGGCCACATTGTTTAGCTATGAAACATTATCCACGGTGGATATATAAGGGTACTTTTACATATAGGGAAGTGCGCTAGATAGGGGCATTAATAGAAACCACCATGTCAAGGTAATAAAATTACCATCTGGGCCACCAATTGCAATAGGGATCCCAAGCTGTTAAGCCAGTGTATAAATGATATATGTTCATGTAGGTGTATATGTGGCTATTTCGGAACTTGTATTGGGGTTACGAAGTGGTATATGTAATATATGTAATAACATGACATGTTGATTAATGTGTTCATTCTACCATTTATACCATAATTACATCTGTTGTATTAATAAAAATGATGGCATATTAAAACAATTACCATGGCAATGAACAATTTATTTAGGATTTATTTTTATCATATCATGTTATATAGATTAGTAAAATATATACCATTAATATGTGAATGTCTAATATTTTTCATTTATTTTTATTTATTTTGTAACGTTTATTAACTGTATTTACTTTATTATTATTTGTATTGTTATTTGTTTTATTTTATTTTCATTTATTTTTATTATACTTTATTTTCTTTTGTGGGGCCATTTCGGGGGAATTCACTGACTTCCATGGGAGGACCTGGGCTATTTCGGCAATATTCCTAATCCTTCCGAAATAAGCCATAGTCCTTATCATATAAATCTATGTAGAGGATTGAGGTTATCATTGGCGAAATATCAGCACGAAAAGATCTTAACTCCTCCTGCTGCCTGCACCCAAGCATACAGCTGTATGGTCGGCCATTTTTTGGAGGGACACAAATAGCCATTACTTCCTGGAGAATGTATAATTCATATGTGTTCAGAGGAAAATCAATTAATGAATTAAGGTAATTCCTATAGGATCTTCTCCGTATTAATTAATTAGCTCCCACTGGACACACTGAAGAAATCTACAGAACATCTAATGTGTGTCCAGCAAAATACTGCCTGACCTTACAACCCTAGCTGCATATCTGGTGGAGAATAGACAATAATATTAATACCAACTATGTGCAATGTAGCTATGCATATATTGCAAAGTATATTAATCCTGTGGGATACTTTGCTACATTTTTCAAATACTGGAAATGTAGTTTTTGTGTTAACTTTTTGATTAAATCTACATAAAATACAGATAAATACAAATATTTATATAACTACTTAACTTTAAGATGGTAGATCGCTTTCTGTTCCTCTAGTGCAAAGAAATAATGAAAATGCCATTCATTCACTTTGAAAAACACCCCACTTCTTCAATAAGAATACATTTTATTTACATTTGCCACCTCTATATTTTATAAGGGCTGCTACATTCTGTCTTGCAGTCAACATGCCACAAATAGAGGGCACTGATAGGCTGAAAGAGTTTTGTTGCCCTAGTGAAATATAGAGAATTTAAAAACAGTTTCTGTGTTCATTTTAGTAGTATTAGTTGTAATATTGATTTAGAAAGTTCCATTATATTCCACAGAGTTGAACAAATAATAAGTAGCATAACATATCTGTTTACCTATTTAAAACCACACAATGAAGAATAACATTTCACAATATACTTGCTCAACATGTTAGAGCATCAGCTAAATTTCTACAAGAAATAAAAGAACAGTAACTACCATTAAACAAAAAATATATCAATTGTTTCTGATGATATGAAGAGTGGGTGGGTACCCAGAGAGAGAAGGAAAGTGAGTAATCGAGGGAAAATAGAGAACAGAGAAAGGGATATATAAAACAGGTGTGTGTGAGAGACAGATAAAAAAAAAAAATTAAGTTAATATATCTGTGTTTTGCTGGAGTTTTCTAATAAACCTATAAAAATTCTCTACCTCTATAGGTGGTATCTCAGAACAGTTTCCAAGCCTTCCTAACCTGCCCGGCACGAAAGGGTTATCAGCCCTATAAATATCCATGTTAACCCAGCCTGTCAATTCTGTAAGAGAGGTGTATCTCACATACATCGACGTTGGTTATCAAACCAAGGTTCGCAGACCAGTAGCTTCCAGCTAAAACACGAATAAAAAAGACCCAGACTGCACATCCTCACCTGGCAAGAGAGAATCCCTGCTTTTTAACTTGCCACGCACATAGAGTGCAAGCTCTGCCGCCAAGTCTTGTGCCCTAGGCTCTAATTCATTGACACTGTGAGGTCAGGTCCTTGAATAATAATCTACTTTAACTTCACTCAATGGCCAATTAATAATTAGGAGCACACATCTCCAGTATCATGTGACATTTAATCATTTATTCTACAGCTCTGACTGTAAAGATCCAAAATACAATAACTGAAATATACATACTAGGGTGGAAAATATATATATTCATTGACTATTTAAGTGCTTATGTGATCGGCAAGATTATATATATATATATTCCCTATATATCTATATATGGAAATGTACTATATTACTATATTTATATAAATATTGTATATATAGACAGATATGTATAGATATGCATTAAATTATGTAGAAACAAACATTGTATTGCACACAAAGTATACTACAAGATTATTTCTGTACCTCGAATAAATAATAATATATATTTTTATTTGTGAATCATTAAAATCATTAAAACGACCTGCAAAACTATAATTTTTTTTCGCACTATTGTCGCTCAATCGTTCATTAATAATAGTTCCAATGACCAAAAACGTTCAGTTATGTTGTGACAATTTTCACAAATACTCAGTTTAAAAAAATATATAATTTTGTCGCCGCCCCCCCCCCCCCCGCTCCCCTCTTCAAAACATCAAATCGACATAGAGTTATTTTAATAAATCCCATTTGTAAACATAAATAAATAGTGAGCACGTGGATTTTGTTATCTGTCCCAAATAAACAGTTGTTGTTTTTTTTGGTTTTTTTTTAAATAAATATTGAACATCGCTAAATTAATTCCTGGCGATGAAAAACATTCACTTATTTTACTATCATCAACACCAATTAAACTGATTTCCCATATAGTCAAATAAACATTTTTATTATTATTATGTCATTAGTTGGAGTATGAAATTGTCAGTTTTTAGTAATTAAAAATAACAATTATTAAAATGAATTTCCTTAATAAATAGGGATAGAAATCCAATAACTCTACCTTGTATGGAATGATAATATTTGATATAAATATTTTTTTACACTCATGCATTCACACTGCATACATATCTAATAAATACAGTAATCTATATGTATAGCGTATAGTGTAACTGTATTTCATGCAATTGGTTTCCTGATGTTGAAATATGAAATATTGGTCCTAATTAAAGCCAGTATAATCCCTTGATCGCTCATGATATATCGCTGTTAGACAGGCTGGCTATTATTAATAATGTATCTGTTAAATGCTGTTTTTGGTAACGTTTCGTAATGTAGGTCACTCCTCACACTAATGTTACTGTCTATTGGTCGAAATGAGAGGCGAGAGACTTTATAATATTCCAGTGTGATATAGCTTACAAACTATACTCCATGCACAAATAATGAGGTCACAGTCAAAATTACCGACACTAAAGGGGTCTCTACAAAATATAGAGAGAGAGAGAGAGAGAACAGATTTATTTATTCAGTTATTATTTACTCATTTATACAGTGCAATATTTATGACATATGAGGAAAAATAGATGGGTAGACAGACAGACAAAAATGAGTGAGAGAAAGAGAGAGAGAGAGAGAGAGGGACAGAGAGAGAGACAGACAGACAGAGAGAGAGAAGCAGTATAAAGTGCAATATTTATGATAGAGACAGACAGACAGACAGACAGACAGACAGACGACAGATAGATAGATAGATAGATAGATAGATGATAGATAGATAGATAGATAGATAGATAGATAGATAGATAGATAGACAGATAGATAGATAGATAGAGACGAAGACACATGCACTGAGAGAGATACACATACTTATTAATTGATTTATTGATTTACCTATGCATAGAGCATAATATTTATGACAGATATTTAGAGAGGTAGATTATTTATTATTAGAGAGTAATGTTTAATACATTTTTGGTGTAGCAGCATTCTCAAACACTATATCATTATTCCTTATAATTCTTTTCTTTTTTTTTTTTTTTTACCAGTGACTTCAAAGTTTGATTAGAGGTAAAACATTACCACCAGAGCAAACATGTAATGCCCAACTTGGTTCCGTTTTACCCCGCACCCAAATATTAATAATAATATCAGACCGTCTATCAAGATCTGAGCCAAGATCTGCTTGGGTTCTCCTATTATGCCCGAATTAAAGCCGAATATTCCTTGTAATGGTTAATATTTCTGTATACACCGTGTGCATTTTATTGGGTTTCTTTATTTGTGTATTTTACAGAATTTGTCGTGTGGCACGATTTGACCCATACATACACATACATGCAAACACACACGTGTGTGTCTGCCTGTGTCTTATTATAGATTCAATATCCTCTAGAATAAATACAAAGTAGGGCAGTTTTGGGAGGTTAATCAATACATGCAATGCAAATGCAATGTTTTATATTTTATTTTGTATTGTTATGGTATATTTTACATTCAATATATACACGTTGAGAAAAGAACACTTAAAGGGGATAAACAATTACATAAAAGACTGCAATGTTTAATATATTATCTTAAGTTCTATTATGTGTTATATTCAATTTACCCACTCTGAGCATAACATTTAAAAAAAAGGTAAGAAAAATGTGGGGAAGTAAATATTAGAGTGCAATGTTTAATTCACCTTGCGAATAATCGCATTTTTTTCTTTATTTTATTTTACTGCCTATTTTCACCATTTCTATTTTACTTGTAATGTTTATTATCTGACCTAGTCACACAGATATAACTAATTGTCCAGTTAGCATTGTAGACAGTGACGCCCCACTCCCCCCCCTAACCCCCCCACCCTTTCTTACACCCCTTTTACACACACACTGGCGCACACCCTGTGGATTTCAGACTCTATTAGTGTGCTATTAAGAGTATAGCATTGTAAAAAATAATGTTTATGAAATTTTAATACCCTCATTTTGCTTCCATCCCTCGGTCTCTTCCAGAGCTTATATTCTGGTTATTCAGTCAAGCTAATATGTTGTGACGTTTCTCCTCTCCTGTGACAAAGCCTTGCAGCTGCCTCCAAATCAATAGATGTCAAAGAAATATGAAAACAATCATGACATAGAACTTAAATCCTGGCTGAGCAACATAAATAACAATGTTTAAAAAAAAAATAATAATAATAATATTTCCTTTCCATCTCAGGGGGTGTGGGGGGGTTCATTAATCCATAACAGTAATGGCTAACCTTTGGCACTTATCTCTTGTAGACTGCACTTCCCACAATGCTCAGTCACCCGTTTTGCCTGGCTGAGCATCATGGGAATTGTAGTGTGCAACAGCTGCGAAGGATTAGCCATCACTAATCTAAAAAAAAAAAAAAACTTATCTCCCATTTTCGCCACTACCTATTTGCTTTCCCAGTAGATTGTGGTACATCTGTTGGGTTTGTAATGTAATTTGTAATTACTACCCTTCATGTGGTCCGATGCCTTGAACCATCTTTAATTAAAAGCATAATTAAGGAAGATCTGAGGGAAGGACAATTACCAGATGGTCTTGCCTCTCCTCGCCATGTATTTACTACAGGGATCATCGTCAAACCTTGATCTAACTCTCTAGAAATATATATCCATTTACATCTTAATGCACACAGTCCATCTGAACAGAATCTTCCTAGGAACATAGTTGGGGCGGCAGAAGAATTATTAAAGCAAAAAGTCTGCACACACCACACAAGCCAGCAGGCCTGCTTTTCCCACAGAAATCTCACATTTACAGGGCTACCGCCACTGCAAGGGATTCTGGGTAGGCATATGCAAATTAGGTCCATAATGACCACCTTTTGCCTCTATATCCACTTTATACATGGACCCCTCATATATAGTGTGATAGGTAAATAGATTTATAGATTGATAGAGTGATAGATAGATAGATAGATAGATAGATAGATAGATAGATGATAGATAGATAGATAGATAGATAGATAGATAGATAGATAGATGATAGATAGATAGATAGATAGATAGATAGATAGATAATAGAGTGATAAATAGATAGATAGATAGATAGATAGATAGATAGATAGATAGATGATAGATATTAGGCTTGATGGATGGATAGATAGATAGATAGATAGATAGATAGATAGATAGATACATAGATACATAGATATACAGGTATAAATAGATAGAGAAAGATAGATAGTGAGAGAGAGAGAAAGAGAGAGAGAGAAGGCGAGATAGAAAAAGTGGCAGATGGACATATAGATATATGATATATCGATAGCTAGAAGAATGGGGAGATAGATAGATAGATAGATAGATAGATAGATAGATAGACAGAGAGACAGACAGATAGATAGACAGACAGACAGACAGACAGACAGACAGACAGACAGACAGACAGACAGATAGATAGATAGATAGATAGATAGATAGATAGATAGATAGATAGACAGAGAGACAGACAGATAGATAGACAGACAGACAGACAGACAGACAGACAGACAGACAGACAGATAGATAGATAGATAGATAGATAGATAGATAGATAGATAGATGATAGATAGATAGATAGATAGAAGAATAGATAGATAGATAGATAGATAGATAGATAGATAGATAGATAGATAGATGGAAGAATAGATAGCAATAGATAGATAAATAGAAGAATAGATAGCAATAGATAGATAGATTATTTGTTAAATTGCCAAACTGTTCTGAACCCATAAATATACATCCCTGATGGAATAAACTGGGATTACCTTTAACATGTCATTATACTGTGACATATAAGAATGTAGAACAGATAAACACTCCCTGATTATGTGTGTAAAATCCCTTACATGCAGATATTACAGTAAATACTGATACTAAAGTATCAAAACAACATACATACAACAAAACTTGTCTAAATTCAATATATCTATCTATAACTTGGTATAATGAGAAAGCAAATCCCCCCCCCCCCCCCCCCCCCCCCCCAAAAATGCAATTAGTGTTGACACGTTTTTAGGCCTTTCGTTTTTTGGGAGTAACTTAATTTATCCACATTAATATCTTTTAATGTATTCAAGCAGAGCACAGAATGGGACAGTCTCAGCCATTGGTTAATCCTATTTCAATCATAAATACAAGGACAATTTTGTAGAGACCCCATTAAGTCAGGAATGAATTTTTGTCTCCCAGCCAGTGCTGTGTGATAATATATACTGATCTGGAACAGTCAAGATTCATTTGCATCTACACCTTGAAGTTACAAAAGACCATTACTCGGGAACCAATTCAGAAAAGAAAAAAAAAACTAAAATGAATAATTCAATGGAGTACAGAATTATGTATTAGCCGACAAGTTCTAGGGACCACAAATAAGCAGGGAAATAAAATTATTTTGGTTGCATTTTCCAACGTTGCCTTATTTGAGTGGATCGTGTTCAAAGTAAGGCAGAACTGAATTGTAATCATTCCAATTATCTTCAAGATAGTTTCTGTGGAACACTAGTTGTCAAAAGAGAAAAAAGTAGATTCTTCTTGCTCTATGCCTCCATTTTCCAGACGGTTTGTCCTTCTTACTGCATGACTAACTTTGTTTTTTTTTTTTTTTTGCATACTTGGATTGTCTTACAGTTTCATCAGTGAGCTATAAGTCTTCATAATACAATAAGACAGAATATCTGTAGAGACAAGCTCAAGGTCCGGTGTAATACTCAATGCGGCCTCTAGGGGTGATTTAGCCCTGGAGATTTCAGTATGGAAAAACTTGGATCAAGTCTGGTTGATCCTCGGAAATGTCTTGGGAAAAAAATGTTGCATTTATAAAAAAATGTAATCCATCTGTCGCAATTTTTTTTATTTTTTTATTATCATGTTATGTTGAACTATTTTTTTATTTTTTTTGTCCCTTATTTGTATGTTTGTTTTTCAGGAATCTGTTTATTTGTATCCAATTTCTGCCTTACTGTTTGGAAGAGCAGATTAATTACTTCATTGGATCTTCAACATATTAAGGGATAAATATTAAGAACCCATTAAATATGGATATATTTACAAAGTATAAAATAAATGGTGAATTTGTTGGATCAACGTTTTGGCTTCTGTACAGAGAGCCTTCTTCAGGCGCCACCTTGACCAGAGGTACCATGAAACAGTCCAAGATAATAAAACTTGAGAAAACAATAATATAATCTTTACTGTACTTGGTTCTTGGGACAGTGTTCTTTATCTCAGGAATACAAGGGAGTAGGGGGGTCAATGTTTTGGACTCTATTCTTCATCTAACAGATGGTTCTGACAAACAAACAAAAACAAAAAAAAACGGATACATTGAATCCCTTAATCCATAGTTTATCCTGTAATTGGATAACAGATATATTTATAAAGGCTGAGTCTGAAGGAGTGTAAATTACCACTCATTTTTTTTACAAATCTTACACCCTTTCTTTAAGGAGATAAGAAAAAATGTGCCTGACCCCCACTTATTTCAAGTAAATCACAAACCATAGGATAAACCTGGATCTAGGCAGTAGTAGAGGCATAAGGGGTAGTACCTGATTTTCTCTTGTCTAATAGGTACAGGGGAGGCTGTATTTAGAGCTACTTATTGGAATAAGGAGAATCTAGCACTTGCCTGTTAAGAGTCGGACTGCAAGGATTTGACTATGAACTATTCCTAATCGTCACATAACGGGTTCAATTATAGGTTTTTATTACTAATAATATAAAGATAATGTCCAGCCATTTAGGTGATTTCTTGAAATAATAATAATAAGAAGTACTATTAATAATTATTATTTAAAGACATGTTTTTATTCTATTATATTTATTGTTGTTAATATTGTTAATAATATTATCATTCCTTATTAAAGACTAGTTGGTAAATTTTACAGAATTGTGTATAATTTTCCTTTAAAACAGTTTCAACTTTTAACCCTTCCTTTTTGATGAAAACTTTATCAGACCCCATGAAGATATATAGGCATAAGTACCCATGTCAAGCTATATAGGGAGTGCCATGTGGAAACAGGATCAGTAGTCATAGTTTGCCTTATACATAGAGCAAATATGCCTTTCACATTCTACCAAGGAATCATTAATCTTTTCTCTCTGGATAGGCAATTAGTCATCCATTAAGGCACCAGCTTAAAGGCCAACTGTAGCAGAGAATCAAGTTCTGTTGTATTGAAAGATGGCCTCAAGTTTAGGTATTTTATTTAGAAATACTTTGATGAAAGAATATAAATAAAGCACCTTACTGAGCCATCTTTACTCTATAAAGCTCTACCAGGAGGCAGACATTTTGTTTAGAATCTTTGGTCAGATCTTTGTTCATCAGAACCAAGGTGAGTGAAGATCTGACCCAAGATTCTAAACAACATGTCTGCCCCCTGAGTAAGGAAGGCTCAATAGAGTGCTTATTTTGTACTCTTTTATTAAATCATTTCTTTATAAATCATCTGCACTTGATACAATCTTTCAATTAAATCTAAGTAAAGTTTTTGCTACCGTTGTCCTTTAATGATGTTAGACTTGGTTTTATTGAAAGTTGATTTAGCATGTTTGCTTTGTTTAACTTTACCAAGCAAGATCTATAAATTGTTACAAACACATCTAGAAAGAAATATATACATCCCTGACCCTGAGTCCAGAACCAAGTCTCCCCCCCCCCCCCCCCCCCCCCTTTACTATTTGGAGCAGATAAATAAGTAAGTCCCCGGACACGGAGGCCCCATCTTATTCCCTAACACCTGGAGAAACCAGAACGCCAAATTAGCATTGATATAGATTGAGTTGAAATGTAATCTCTGAAATCTCTCCAGGAATCAGCAGGATAATTACACTTTCGCTGAATTACTGCGGGTCAAATTCTCTATGGACCTTTGGGCTTGATTTCCTAACAATAGGCTAACATAAAACAAACACAAAACAAAAAAAAAAGATGAGGTGGAGGATTATAATGTTAATATATTCAGTCACAAGGGCGCAGGAACCATTCAATAAAAGATGTATATCTTTCTACGGCATCAGATCTAATCCTGTCTAGTAGTTAATTACAAACAATATATACAGTACATATATATATATATATATATATATCGATCCAAAGTACCAGCACTCTGCACAATTTAAGTCACAAAAATGAGAAAACATGCCTGGGTGCAATCCACATCAATGTATACACTCCAAAAAAGGTAAAGAATGCACTCACAGGACTTCTGAAGACATTCATTCAGATTTTAATAAAGATGATCGTCAACATAGTTATTCAGTGACGTTTCAGGCTGTTAAGCCCTTTGTCAAGCACTCCCAATCTTTTTTGGATTGTATATATATATATATATATATATATATATATATATATATATATATATATATATATATATATATATATATATATACACATTCAGGACTAATAGATTGCCAGATAGGCTTGTCAGTGGGTTTTTATTATGATCTCTAGTGCTTAGTCCCTCTAAAAGTAATTAGAATGTGTCTGTATCAAGGCATGTGTGTGTGTGTGTGTGTGTGTGTGTGTGTGTGTGTGTGTATCTACACACAGAGTAAGCAGGCATGTCATGCATATCAGAGGTAGACTAGGAACCTTTTAACCCTTCCCTCTCCCCCCTTGGTGTGAATTTGGACTCACTCATGCCCATGTAAAAGGCATCCCAATGATCCTACTCAGCTGTCACTTCACAGACCAACTTAAAGTGCAGAAGAGAAGCTGAGAAGCCAGCTGGATACCTCCTCACCCATCTCAACCTCTGTGATCTGGACCCAAAACAGAGCATCCTGGGATCTTGACCTTGCCAAGGAAGCATAATATATGGCAATTCTATCAATAAACATAGACATACATACAAATATATACACATGTATATAACTCAGCATATAGACACCTATTTCTCTATACACCATCAAAGGGATTAATTCTATTAGTTATTTTATTGTGTTAATTTATATATGTGTAGTCTAGTACACAAAGGAAAACAGACAGTTGCAAACAAACTCTGCACAGGGTTTTATAGAAATGTGGAGAGTGTCTATATGGCTGGATGTTTAAAATGTGCAATATAGCAGATATAATGAACGACATCCACCCATTGAATACTCAATTAAATGTTTGCTAGCATGAATTGTGTACTCTTCCTAGAAAGTGTATAGGTAATCGAAAAAATGGGGGAAATAAATAGATAACATATATAAAAATAGACAGATCCATGGGTAGAAAGATAGATATAGATGGCAGATAAAGAATTCGTTAACAAATACATAATATTGATCTTGACGTGACTGACAAAAAAAATACACATATAAAAATAATAAAACATAACGTGAGATTCGTGGAAATAATTCTATATAATAGAGCATTTAATGTGGACACAAGATATCTTAGTTTATGGGTCTATATGTTTAGGTGATTTCTTGTACGTGTGGTGTATGTGTAGCAGCCCTGTTTTCAAGTTAATTTAAATAAAATCCGGAGAGCAAAATAAAAAATAAAAAATATTTTTGTAAGCAAAACAGAACAAAATATACATTTTATGTGTAAAAATTTACCGTCGTCTTTTTTTTTCTCTTATTTGGTTGATTTTAAGAATGGTTAGTATTTATATAGTTTGCCCAAACCGATCCAGTTATTTATTTTGCACTTACAGTGACTAGCTATAACAATTAATTAAAGAACCAAAAGTTAGTGCGACCTTTTAAAGGCGATTTTTATTTATTGTCCCCAGGAGTAAAGCTCAGTACAATTCCCAGTGATTATTCGTTATTAATTAGCTGGCTCTGGGGCTAGGGCAGGCACTGGCTGCATTACTGCAAGTCTCAGAGAGAGGGAGAGAGAGCATGTCAGAAAGAGACAGAGCAGAACAGAGACAGAGCGCGTAGAAGAGAGAGAGAGAGAGAGAGAGAGACAGAGAGTATGTCAGTGAGGGAAGAGAGAGCAGGTCAGATAGAGAGAGAAAGAGAGAGCAGGTCAGATAGAGAGAGAAAGAGAGAGCAGGTCACCAAACCTGAGAGCGAGAGAGAGAGAGAGGTCAGGGAAAGAGAGAGCAGCTTGGAGAGGGAATAGGTCAGATATGGAAAAGAACAGATCAGATAAAATTTCCGAGAGAGATCAGAAAACGACACACTCTAACAACCAGAAGAAAAAAAAACAAGTCATTAAACAAAACCCAAAACCTTTATTTCTATACAAAAAAAAACTCTCCCCAAATTTAACTTCATAAGATTCCAAATTTCACACCCCATTCAAAAATTATAAAAATAATACAAAAATATCACACAGTCTATCTACACTATGTCAACCCTCCTCTCCAAATGTTAAATGCCCTCTATACAACCTCTATATAAAGGCTCTATATATCCTCCCAAACTATATCATCGCCAACAGGTGACTAACTATATGAGTCCTGAGCCGGGAGGATGATTATACACACTGCATTCAGCAGGAAATCCCAAAAGGCATATATTAGGTCACCCTAATCTTATATGTAACAGCAATATATATGTTAATGGAAAACTTCTGCATGTAAAACCAATGTGGCAACTTATAATTTTGCTTGTCAATGTCTCCATCCCTTGTTTGGTTCCTTCCTTCTGCCTTGTGTTCGAGGCTGTCATATAACATCTGGATTTGCACACTGACTTCCTATCTGATGGCAAGGAAAATGACAAAGGCACTGCTTTCTCCATACAATTTATTGTATTATAGTAGCCAACACGAATCATCATAATCAATCAGAAGGGAGGCCAGTTGTCAGGTGTCAATCTCGTCGTGGTTTTTTTTTTTTTTTTTTTGGAGGTTTCTGTCTATATTTAATCCAATTACAGGGGTCAAGGCAGACGTGCAAATTCCCTTGTTAAAACTCACATAGTATTCAAGATTTTTAAGTAAGAAGTCAGTTTGATCACATGGATGGACTGAGAGTGGGGGGTAATCATTTTAATCCTCACCCCCACCCAACCTAAACCCCCTGTTTGAAAAAAAAAACCTACAACTTAATTAAAGTTGCTCTGTCAATTTAGACATTTAAACAACATAAGAATCAATTATACAGGGACAGAGCATGATCGGAAATTAAAGGAAAAACGTGCTTTAAAAATAATGGAGTCTTCAATATATGACATCACTTTGTAGGCAGATGACGTGCTAAAATGACAAACTCATTTTTGTCTCTCTTTCCTTGATCTATGCATTGTTCTGCAATTTGGCCAACTATATGCATCATTTTACGCTCTAAATTCCAACTATTCCAGGCAGATATATTTTTGGGAAATTTTTTTTCTTTTTTTGTTTCTTCTTTTTTTTTTTCTTTGTGCAAATTTCTTGTTATTTTGCTAAAGCAGAAAGTCCCTTTAATGATGGAAGATTTTTTTTATTTTATTTTTTATGCTGGCTGCGCTTTCAGATACAGTTCGAGATCGAAGTCAGCCTTGTCAGTTTGAGCTAAAGTGAGTTTCTGTACATCCAGGACGTGCCTGTCGACTTTCTGTAAATTCCATCCAATCACCCCGAGGGAATCCAGCTAATGTTTCAGTCTAAAGCCAGGAGAAGGGGTGGGGGGCAGAGGGGGGGGGGGGGGGGGGACACACAAAAAAAAAATAATAATCAGACATTGGACAGAACCATATATTAATACAACAGTTTAATTAGAGTTGTAGAGTGAGAATCCTGGATTAATTTAAACTAGAAATGTATTATGCAAATAAAAAAAAAATAGAAATACATTTAAAATCAACTCAACAGAGAGAGGCTGAGGTGGAGGATATATTGCAAATTTAATCTACAGTCAGTGATAACCTATGCATTAACCATTTCAGGCCCAGAGAGGGGTGCAACTCTGGTGTGATCACCCTTGTGGAGCTGAAGTTTAACCCTTGAGAGAGAGGCAGGACAGTGAGTACGCACACCTCACCTCTGACAGTTAAATGGGGGTTCAGTAAATCACAGGGTAGGTTGAGTTGACGCGTTGTTGTGGCCTGGAAGACGCGTTACGTTATGACATCTCAGACAATATCTGTATGTCCTGCTCGGGAATTGTATATACCAGCCGCAGCCCTCACTTCTTCTAAAGGTGCTGTGAATCGTACTCCACCAGATCCCATTACAATACAGCGATGTACCAACGTTTTGATCACTGGTTCGACAAAGATCCTTAAAGATCGAAACGTTGGCAATTTGGTGAGAATAAACACCTTACATTTTGTGGGGGCTGTGCTGTGTGATAAATCGTTTTACTGGACATTATATATGTGATATTTCATAGTATAAGAAGGCAATTGTTTAAATTGAACTCATATATAGTAATAATAAATATAGTGCGCTCTCTTACTATATATATACACACACACACACATATATATATATATATACATTTTGTATACGATATGAATGGAAATACATAGCATTGTGTGAGTGTATATTTCTATTTATGTAAATGATAAATCTGTTGTAAACTTGTACAGAGTTATGTTAAAAACGGATACAGATTATATATGACATGACTGTAACTATCCAAATGTATATATAATTTTACTCTTAGATAGCAAATGCTACATATATATTTTACGGAGTTGCTACATTATATAATATATGAATCTTAATATATATGTCTATATACTTTATACATATATACTTTATATATATATATACTTTATATATATATATATATATACTTTATATATATATATATATATATATATATATATATATATATATATATATATATATATATATATATATATATATATATATATATATATATTGGTGTATGTTATAAATCTCTTTTTTTTATCATTGTATTTCATTTTCCTGTAATAGATATATACATATAATGCTAAATATATACAGAGTTTGTACATTATATAAGATATAATATACATATATATGTTTAATTACTGTATAATATATATATATATATATATATAAATATATATATATATATATATATATATATATCTTTTAGGAAAATGTCATCTATGTAATTTTCCTGCTACACATCTATAATGCTAAATAAACTGTACAGCGTTGCAGTGTATGTGTCTCTATATACCATATATAATTACAAGTATATTTTCCTGAATACATGTAAATATTCCTGGATACATATAAAAGCATGTATTGCACAGAGAGCTTTGTAACTTCTCATACACTACATATAATGACATGTATATTTTCCTGAATACATATAGAAGTATGTATTGCACAGAGAGCTGTGTATCCTCTCATACACTATATATAATTACATGTATAATTTCCTGGGTACATATGGAAGCATGTATTGCACAGAGAGCTGTGTAACCTCTCATACACTATATATAATTACATGTATATTTTCCTGGGTACATATAGAAGCATGTATTGCACAGAGAGCTGTGTAATCTCTCATACACTATATATAATTACATGTATCTTTTCCTGGGTACATATAGAAGAAAGTATTGCACAGAGAGCTGTGTAACCTCTCATACACTATATATAATTACATGTATCTTTTCCTGGGTACATATAGAAGCATGTATTGCACAGAGAGCTGTGTAACCTCTCATACACTATATATAATTACATGTATCTTTTCCTGGGTACATATAGAAGTATGTATTGCACAGAGAGCTGTATAACCTCTCATACACTACATATATATAATTACATGTATATTTTCCTGGATACATATAGATTAATGTATTGCCTCTCGATGCTAATGGATGAAGTTGTCAATGATATTGCTGCGGATGAAATAAAAGTTACCAGCAGTAACACAATGGCCCATGATTAAAGGGGGGGCACTTACCTTTCTCTGGGGGTCCACGGAGCGATCATTTGTAACATTGATTGTGTGTAATGCAGGGTTCCTGTGTGCTGTGGTTTCTCCTGGACTCTGCAGTCTGTGCCATGCCACAGTAACCAAATGGTCCTGATGTGATTATTATTATTGCTCAGATTATGCTTGGATAGAGAATTAAAGCTCATTATTACAGCGAGTGTTGGGAATGGGAATTGCTCAGTCTATATGAAAGCAAAAAGGGGGTTCGAGGCACCCTTCAAAACGTCAGATCAGCATGGTGCACAGTATGAATTCTTACACATATACAGTGTATCCCTTTCCCTTTACCTAGTTTCAAGTTCAAAGACCCCCAAAGATTGGATTCCACACTAAACTCGAACTGACAGCACTTAACAGTCTCCCCCAAGGGCTGTGTACAGAGGATTTCCCACTGTTAGGTGTAGATAGACCTCAATCACGTCAGCTAGTGTGGAATACAACTCTCATCATCATCAGACACGGGTTTTTTGCTGGCTGGCGATGCTAGGAGTTGACAGCAAAAGTTACTATTTTCATCTTAGTCTTTTAATAGATAATAAGCTTTTCTGCCTCGCGTGTTGTAAAATTCCATAGATTGTAATATTATATGTGTGTGTATATGTATATATATATATATTTATATATATATATACACACATACATATACACACACACGATGGCTTAATAGTATAGGGCACGTGACAAACTGATGTCTAATAATTTGTAATAGTTTAATTATGATAACAGGTAAACATATATCAATTTAAATTTGTGATGATGTGAAATCACCCCAAAAAAAGGCAATAAATCCCCTATAGAAATATATAACATCCCTTCGGGTTTATTTCATTTTCTGTTCTGTTTATTGTTACTCATTTGAAACATATTTTGAAAAAAAATAATCCTGATTACATAATAATGAACCCCTCCTCCACACCTCCAAAAGTGCACTTTTTGGGGGGGCATTATCTTCAATAAAGCTAGTGACAGACTCCTTCCACCCCTCTGGCACTGACAAGGTTAATGGGATGGATATCCAAAGCAGGGTCTGTTGTGCAGTGACCGCCAAAGGGTTAATGTGACCCACTGGCTCTTCTCTTTTTTTTTTTTTTTTATCCTGCACACCCCCTGCCCCTTTTTTGATATTGGCCTGACT
>CM069863.1:16565691-16568191 GCA_036172795.1 Pelodytes ibericus | reverse complement strand
TAGAAAGATAGATCTAGACAGTCATAGAAAATTATGTAATACATAAATAGATAGATAAATAGCATATCACATTTTATAAACAAAAAGTTTAAAAAAAACTAGACACATTCATACGCAAACATACAGATAATAAACAGCCAAACATACTGATGATATCTAAATACATAGATAGAACAGAAATATTGTCTCCCTGTATAGTCTTTTCTGAGCAATTTAGCAAGTTGTCCTGAAATGTGTTACCAGCCAAATGTGTGTGATTAATACAAACCTTCCATAGAATATGTTCTTTAAAAAAAAAAAACGTTTATTGTAATAAAATACATAAATAATAATAATTAAAAAAGGTCTTGCAGTGTGTGCTTCATTCTGACTTCTAATTATTATTTTTTCTTAACGAATATTTTTAAAATTTTATTTCTCAAAACAGGAAGCCGATTTCTTAGCAGTTTCCAATATACAATGTACAATTAAAGCCAATGGAATAGCATGGGAGATAGGCCCAGTGCCTTATTACAGAAGACACATTCGAAAAGGTATAATCTTCCTCTACGCTCCCTCGTGACGTCACTGCTGCGGCCCGGCCAATCAGGGCGCAGCTGGCACTGATATTAAGGGAAAGTTAGTGGCATGTAGATACCCTCCCTTTTTCCTGTCACTGACATTTAAACTGTGTGGCAGATTCTTATGTAGAAATTGGAGATCAAACCTGCCAGATTTCAGCTATCAAGGTGCAGAAAACGATTGGAATCAAGAGATCATGTGAATCCGCCTGTGCACAGGTTCGAACAGGTAACATTCTGAGCTAACCCTGCATTTTTATTCGCAAGGAATGGGATATCGCATCTGTGATTAACCTACTGAATCAATTCAGTGTTTTATAGCTATTGACAAAAAAAAAAACAAAAAAAAACATTTTTTTTTCCCTGAACTTTTCCATATTGATTTTTTTTTTTTTATCTGATTTTTTTATTTATTTATTTTTTTATGCTGGGGAAGATGGGTTTCTTGTAGCTGAATAGTTATTTTGCTTTTGTTTTATTTAAAAAAAAAAGTTGAATTAATATCTACTTCAGTATTTACTGAGAGTAATTAATAGGTGCTTAATTATTTACAAAGATCCAGGTTTGGTTCCCATGTAAGGAAAAGTTGAAGTACAATAGAAGTCCCTGAACATGTTTAGCTTGGTACTGAGTCTATGCTGAAATGTAGGAATGCGATCCACATAGTTTGGAAGGATTTTTAAATCCTCAGACTGTGTGATTTGAGGTTTTTTTTTCTAAAAACCCAGTAATTAACGATTTGCAGTGGTGTAGACTGTGGAATTAAGTTACTGTTTATCTGCTCACTCCCTCTTCTAAACTCTGATGGGACACCTTAAACCCACTTAAGGAAATTGTATTTTGGATTGGGGGGGGGGGGATCCACTCCCTTTTCTTCCATTCTCTTAACCAGACTAATATATTGACATGGGCACCTACTTTACACAAAAAAAAAAACAGTTAATTTAATTCTACACTTATTTGTACAGATGTTTTTTTTTTAGTTTGTACTATACACCCATACAGGCACTTTCTTGTGATTACAAATCTTTTTTTTTTCGTGAGACGACATATCGGTGTATTGATAGGGCATACACTGAAGTTTCTTGCTATTGTACACCTTGCACACGATGAAAAAAAAAATGTGTTTATTTGTGCTATACTGTCTCTAAAAATATATGCATAAATATATATACACATGTGCCTATAGATGCTTATATATTTGTATATATAGCTATCTCAAAATACGTTTATACATATATCTTAAAATATGTATATATGTATACATATAAATATTTGAACATAATATTTACATCTTGAGACGTATACACAACTATATATATATATTTATATATATATACATGTACCTACAGATGCATACAAATATGTATATATGGCTATCTCAAAATATGTTTAAACATATATCTCTCTCTATATATATACATATATATTTACATATTGAGACATATAGGCAACTATATATATTTTTTATAAATGCGCATATATATCTAAATATGTAATGTTTAATATATGTATATATATATATATACACACAATATATATATATATATATATATATATATATATATATATATATATATATATATATATATATATATATACACACACACACATTGCTATGGATTTAAAGGAACCGTACCTATATATATATATATATATATATATATATATATATATATATATATAATTATACAGTTATAGAATGTGGGATCAGATAACTCACCTGTAAAATGATCTCATCAGTTTCTAGAAAATAATAATAATGTTTGTAACGTCAGTAAATGTGCATTCTGCTTCCTATGATAAATCAGATAACATCCATCACAGAACCTCCTCCCTAATTAGAGATGTTTATTAGAGATTGTGTTTATCCAGCTGTCATGCCGAGAGAGGGATGTGGAATAATTAGCTCTGACCAGATAAGCTTTCATATGTATATT